>RPOG01002992.1:0-75234 GCA_008086565.1 Thalassoma bifasciatum | reverse complement strand
GCAAGCTCACAGTTTAAAACTCTAAAATCGTATCTTGTTTGGACTCAGACTTCCTGCCTGCACAATCATTTCTCACACTCACATATCGAGGGCTGTGAACTTTTCCCCTCATGTGCTGCTCCATAACCTTCACGAGTTTTGATGTCAAACAGCCCGGCTTAATGCTTCGTCCTCCAAATGGCGAGCGGACAAATTATTTCACATCAATTCATCACAGCGGTTGATGGAAGAGTGGCATGAAATACCATACATTACTGCTAATATTCCCTACTTCCCGTTACTCGTGCGAAAGCTTTCGACCAGATGTGCGCTATTCTCTGCGCTGACAGGGAACGACCCCACTAGGAAGAAAAAGAAATGGGCTGGTGAGGAAACAGCCCGGAAAAGTGTGTGAAAGTGTTGAAAAACCGGGGCAATCGTGCTCCACCTCTCCTGGATCTTAAGTAAACACGGACCACACTGGCCCGGATCTCCGACACAAATCATCCAGGAGAGCATGACCCCACCGAGCGCACACACACACACTCACATGGTCACATACACACTTATACAGACTCTCTCTCTGTAGCACATGAGTCAGACACAGAGGAACAAGTCAGAGTAAAATACACACTTAAGCACGCCAACACGGTGACAACAGCGAGGAGGATCACATTCGTGACTCTCAGAGGCGCCATAAAGAACGTCAGAACCACATGAACATTTTATTAATGTCTTTCCTGTGATCAAAGCCTCAACGCTCTTAAATACAGCACACTGCATTTACTGTCAAGTGTCTCACTCTGCGGTGGAGAAAATATCTTTCTCCAGAAACCTCCTCGGAAATTAATACCGAATGTAACACGAAAAGTTGAGCGGGCTGTTTTTTTTTGTGTTTTGGCTAATACAGAGGAGGGAAATGTGAAGCAAGCGCCACAGGAGAGCTTTGTTTTCTCCATGACTAATATAATGACGGGACCACAGCGTTGCTCTGTGTTGTGGTGCAGAAACAGGGAAAACTGTTTGTTTCACATTTGTTCTGAGCTGCATTCTGGGACAAAACAATTCAGATAATCAAAAAAGTGAAGATTAGCCACGGCTGCTAACCAGCTACAGTGAGTCCTGATCCGTCAAAGTGAATTTACAAACCTCACGCGAAGATTCAAAAGCATGACTCAAGACGCTCTGGCGTAGCTCCTGCATGGATGTTACCATCAGCAAATGTTTCCAGACTGATCCAAACTGACACTAATTGTTATTCATGAGTCGTTTTAACCCCAACGCTGAGTTTAATCCTCCAACAAAGCTCTGTTTCCAATTTTCACCTTTTAAAACACAACTGAGGCAAACAGACTTAAAACAAACTGGACTGTAAACATTGAAATGTTTCACAATTATCCTGTAGTTTGAATTAGAGCTGGGCGATATGTCAAAAAAACAAAAAAACAATCACAACATATTCTTTCATATCATCTGATCTCGATTGTTGTCACCATTTCTTTTTTTACATTATTTTCAAACCGCCAGTTTTAAAGTATCTGTACTGAAAACTAACAAAACTAGAGATCAGTTCAACATGTTGGGCTGTAAAAATGTTTTTCAATGCCGTTAAAGTCTTTAATTGTGTGTGTGTTCATGGTTTTCGGTCTTTCTGCAGTCAGACTCAACCAAATTCTCGATGAACAGCAACTATTAGCACTTCCACAAAGGCACTGAACTTACTTAAGAGTATGTTTGTGTTCATCGTGACAGTAGGGTGTGTGGTGAACTTTATAAAAGGATACTAACGGAAGAGTCTGATCTGAGAAAGCAGCTAAAATTATGAGACAGTGTGGAAGATCAAAAATCTCAGTTTGTACCACAAACAGAGCAAGACAAGAAATAAACACGTTTACAGCTTAGATTAAAAAACATTTCCTGTGTGAATCGCTGATTTCTCTAATGGCAAACACTGTATGAGGGTTATTGTTTTTCTATTTTGGCAGTTTAAAAGATACTAAAGATCATGAGTTCGCCCAATCAGAGGCACAGCTCAGCTGTTAGTGATGAGGGTCAAAGCCTGTAACCTTGCAGAGCAGATGGACCTGCCTGATAGTGATGTGCAGATTGATACTGAAATATCGATACAACTGATATCAGATCTTTTTGCTGTAGCATCAATTCTCAAATCAAAATATTGATGTTTTTGATACTTTTTTATTTGAAGTAATGTGAAAAATTAACAGGAACACGTTGGAAAGAAACTAAACTATTGAGCTCTTGTTTGAATCATACACAGTTGGTGGGAACTACTTTTTCTTCCGCCTGGGTTAGTTCATAATCTGTAATCGCAGCAGCACACGGCTCAGTCAGTCAGTCTGAAAACAATGACTGAGTGTAAACCATAGACTGTATAATGAGTGGACGTAACGACGTTGGGCTCAAACTGAAGCCTCCAGCCGATGCCCCGCCCCCTGGTGTCTGGCTGCAGTATAGGTCATAAGCCCCGCCTCCCCATGTATTCCAGATATGAGCCGGGAAAACTTTAAAAAATTACGATACCTCGTAGAAACGTTTCTCTCATCCTTACACTAAGGTGGTATGACGATGTCATCTGGCTGCATGGTGTTCAGGTGTTTTTTTTTCTGAGAAGTTAGTTTCTCATTAGTTATTGGACGTTAAAAACCGCGATATAAGTTTCGTTATACGATAGTTGACAGTTGCCGTTCGTGAGTAGTTTTTATCAGGGATATAAGAAACTTCGGGAAAGAGCCAAAAGGAGACTAAACCTTCTGAAGAAGAAGGAATAAATATTTTTATTTCTCTTTTTTACTCTGCTCCACCGGAAATTCTCTACTGCGCAGACTCTGGCTGCACAATGGCGGCTAGAGAAACGGGGTTTTTTGGCTTCAAAATTGTAGAACGGTGACAGGCGGAAGCACGCTGTCCATTCTATATACAGTCATTGAGCCCGCCCCATTTCCTATACGGTCACTGATGGCGATTTGCTTCAAATTGCCATTTCAGAAACAGACAAAAAAAACAAACTGAATCCGAGAAGCAGGTTTCATGAGACAATTTTGCAGATTTTGCTCTTTTTCACGAACTACATCTTGGTCAAATCGCAGTACGTACTTCTAGCATAGTTGGCGGTTTCAAAAACAGCCAAACACAATATTCGAACCCATCCTCAATCACCTGATGAAGATTTATATTTTTAATAATCTCTAGAAACAGATACCTGGGAATGAATTCGCACAGCTCTGCGCCAAGAGAGGCTCAGTTTCTGTCAGACGATACTCAGAGGCTTTGGAGGTCTTTCTGACCCTTTCTATTAATTCTGAGACTCACTGTGCCAACACAGGCTGGGTCATTTATTGTTTTTGACACTAAAATCTTTTTAGGATGATGATCATGGTAACAGAACCATGAACTCTCTGTTCCCTCTGATTACTTGGAGCCATCAGGACGAGTGAGTCTGTTTTTTCTGTCTGGTTTCTACATTCAAAAGACAGGAACAACAGAAAAAGCTCAGATCTGACCACTGAAGTGACCCACAGCAACTTTGAAAACACAACTATCAGGTTCGGTTAAGAGCAGAGTTTGACATCCGAAGCTCAATTCTGACGTTTCAGCCACCTTCACATACTTTTCATTTAGCACTAAAAGCAGACAAAGCTACAGTTCAAACCTTGTGTTGTATTCGTTTCCATGCCGTCACTCTGCACCATCTCAAAACTGACAATTTAACGATTTTACCAGCTTCCTTCAAACTCTCAGCACACGGTGGGAAATGACAGATTTGAAGTCCAGCAGGAGAGCTACATTATGGAGGCTTTGACAGAGAGGCCTGCTCAGATTTTTCCCCCTCTTTCCTTTGCCACTGCATTGCTGGCAGCGAGAAGCCTCTCATTCAGAACGCAGGAGACAGAATTTCAAACTTCAGGGACATTTTGGATCCTCACATTGTAAATCACAACGAGCAATAAAATATAATTACAAACCTTGAAACCATGAGTCGAGCTACCCATGGTTTTAGAGAGTTAGATTTTCATCTGATGATGCAAAATAGAATTTAAGGCCAAATTTAGACGCAGGTTTCATAAAAGCTCAGAACATAAATGCGAGCCACTTCTCAAATGAAAACCATGTGGCAGATTTTCGGCAACAAAACTCAGAATAACTAAAGGTTTTGGAGTACGTGTGATAAAAAGCTCAGATGTCTCACCATGCCAGCTCTCCTGGCGATGACCGTGTGGAAGTGCCCGTCTGAAACTTTGATCATGGTCATCAGTTTGTACGTTCCACTTCCCAAGTTAAAGGAGAATCGCATGCGTCCCTCGAAGATTTCCAGAGCCAGGAACTCAGCCTTGTCTCCGGTCTGGTTGTCATGGTTGTACATAAGCAGCGCGTTGTTCTGCAAGGTGGCAAACTTGATGTATATGTAGTTATTGTTGGGATCCAGAGACGGAAACTCCATGTAGGAGAGCTCCTCGAAGCCGTAGCTGTTCAGCTCACAGTGTTTGCCGAAAACCCCTGAGGACAAAAAAAAACCAAAAAATCGGGGTCAGAGAGGAAGCCAGGGAGTGATACAGGGTCCAAGTCTGATAAAAATATCTACAGATAACTGTTTCTATGAAGTGTAAGGATATTTAAAAACAAATGTTATTTTGATTTTCATTTTAAAATTCAAAAAAGAAAATTGAAATTCGAGGCAACTTTCTTCATCAGGGTCAAGAAGAAATAAAAAAATTGTCAATTTTTGATCTGTTTCCAAAAGCAAAATCAGAATGTTAGAGGACAAAAACCATAAAATGCCCTTTTGCATGTTGTGCAACCGGAAGATGGTGTTTTCAGAGCAGGAGCACGTATGAGGATGGCGCCATGTCTCCAGTAAGAGCGGCAACTTCAGTCACACTTTGGGGCTGTTGCCAGAAACAGAACTGCCTAATACGTGCTCTTATTTTGAAATGGCATTTCCTGGTCGCACAATGTGAAAAAAGGCGTTCTTTGTTCGAGTCTTGACATCTTATAAAGAAAATGAAAAGTTTTATTCATTTCAATCCCTTCTAGGCCCTGATAAAGAACAAAGTTCTGAATTTCAATCTTGAATTTTGGAATGAAAAATTCAAAAAAAAAAAAAAAAAAAAAATTAACCCTTTAATTACCTTTGACCAAATGGTTGAGCCCATTTTGAGTTACTTTTTCAATAAGAGAAGTCCCTAATTTAATTCAAACTGATTTAACCATCTCCACCATTTGGTAGAAGGATCTTGTGCCTAAAAAACATTTTTATTTTATCTTACTTTATTTTATTTATTTTTTGTTACACTACGACAGTCAAGTTATTCTGATGACAAACTGAAGGTATACAAATGTCCCTTTGTTTTGCACTTTATTCTTTTAGTTTTTTTCATGAAAAAATGAATGCTTTGCACAATAGAATTCAATCACAAATAAAAATGAATGTGATATTCGTTAGTTATTGCACTTAAGTCAAGATAAAAAAATTTGCAAATGCAGCTCTTCCTTGTTTCATACGATATTTTCATTGGTTAAAACAACATTCCCCAATATTTTGTGGCATACTTGCAGAAATAAAAAACTGCTCAATGCCCTGGATATTTAGGAGCAATTAATTTATTTCTAAATTAGCACTTTCTGTGACTTTTCCACAATTTATGGTTTTTGTATGAAACTTCACACGTTTGGGTTGAGGCAAATTTAAAAAAAAACTAAAAGGTTTGCTGAAAAAACAAAGAAATATTGTGAGTTTTACTTATCTGTTGCAACAACAAGTGCAAGCAAAAAGTGTTTCTATTTCTTTTTTCTTTGTAGTTAAAGGGTTAATATCCTTTTCTAAATGTAAACTACAATTACAAAACATACACTGATCCTTTCATCACATAATGTTTAACAACTAACAGACCAACACTGATTCAAAAAGTGGACGAATGAAGATGTAAAATGGAATGACAGTGCCCACATTTGTTTAAGAAATCATGGATAAATAATAGCATCAGTCTTTTCTTAAGGATGACTGCCTGTCAGTAATTGTCCAGCTTGCTTTCCACTTTACTGGGCCGCCCTTACACCCTCAAAAGTTTCCTAAGATTACTCACCAAACGGACAATGACAGTAATATCCATCCACTCGGTTCTGACAGGAGCCGCCATTAAAACAAGGGTTACACTCACAGTGATTGATGATGGAATCACACGTTCTGCCTGGGTTCACAGGACAACACAAATTAAAATGGATGAGGTGGCAGACAACACAGGAAAAACCCGGAGGGAAACACAGTCCACTTTCCCCCACAGGCCAAGTCATGCAGGCCTTTCATCACCTCACAGCTGACAAACACACCGCAGAGAAAAAACCTCCAAACGCCAAATCATTTGACTTTTAGAAAACCGTAAAATTTCTTTAAAGCAGTAAGATTTAATTTCACCTGTTTTCATTCTTTCTTTTTTTTTTTTCGTGATGCTATTTTGGAGTCAAATCACTTGTCGAAGATGACATCATTTTATCCAAAACAACATCTTGAAACTTGCATGTGAAGAAGAAATGATCTCATGCAATTGGCAGATTCTTCGCACCAATAACGATCAAGTTTTCAAACTCAGTTTATCATCAATCTTTGCTTTTTTTTTCTTTTTTCTTTGCAGTGCAGAGACAAACACATGTAGCACATAAACAAATCCACAAAGGTGAATGCATCAATGAGCTGTGAGGTGAAACATCGTGATAAAGGTATGTGACTGAATATGCATGGTCCAAAACAAGAAGACTGACAATGAACTTCTGCAGATATATTTAAGGCTGTAAATCCTGCAACAAGTTCCCTAATGGAGATAAATTCTGCAGCCAGGGGGAAAACAGGAAGTTGAGGGTTCACAGTGAGGCCGTACAAACTACTGTAAGTCAATGGGTGCATTTCTTCAGGGGGGTCATTTGTCTTGATGAAACCTAAAGATTCAAGCTCATTTTTTATCCTCATAATAAAAAGGGACAGTAATGACTTGACGTGAAGTAAATGGCCTGCCATGACCCTCTTAGAAAATGCTTTCAGATGCTGGAATCAGCAGCTGGACGACATGAAGGAGTCAAATGATTGCTCTTAGTAGTTCCATTAGAAACGCACCCCTCTTTTACTGAGGGTAATAACACTGAGTATTCATTATGTTTCCGAATGAAAAGGCCTGATTGGATCTTTTATAAAGCTGCTCATTTGTCTTACATCTCTAAACGGAGCCAAATGAGAAATCCTTGATTAAGAAATCCGTCTGTGTACACAAATGTATCTGTGTGTGGTCAGAGCTGTGTGCACATAATGAAACCTGATACTGTTTGAGCTGCGTGGAGTCTGCACTCATGTCCTCACTCGGGTCAGCTTCGCCTCATCTTATTTATTAAAGCAAACATGGCAGGCTGATATGCATCGCAGCTGATACCCCCCGACTGGTAATAAGAAAAGCAAAATGTTTTTGGCAGACATGCTTGTATGCTATGGCTATGACACCTCTTGGAAACATTCAGGAGCAAATATTTTCCTTGGATGCAAAGCCATGTGTGTGACTACATTCGTGTGTGTGTGTGTCCTAACGTGCCTTTTTCCGAGCCTGACATGAGTGATTTTGTGGTCGGATATAAAATGTTACTCCTACGTGTATAGTACCTGCAAAGCCGGATTTGCAGAGGCAGTTGAAGCCACCGGGGAAGTTCTGGCACAGCGCCCCGTTCTTGCACGGATTGGAAAGGCATTCATTGATATCCCTCTCGCAGGCCATCCCGGTGAAACCCTCAGGACAGGTGCAGGAGAAGCCCCCCACCAGATTGTGGCAGGTGCCGCCATTGTGACACGGCGATGGCTGGCACTCGTCTATGTCTGTCTCACACAGGGCTCCAGTGTATCCCGGCCGGCAGCTACAGGCGTAGGGCTGCAGGGGGTGGTTGGAAACGAGGATCACTGGGACGCTTTCTTCTGTCTTCATATCGGGCCCGACACTCAGACGCCGCTTGCAGCTGCCTCCATTCTGGCAAGGGTTACGGGTGCAAGGATCATGGTCCACCGCATCTATTTGCACCCCGCTCTGTCTATATAAAACGTCTTTGATACTCTGGAAGAATGTTGCCACGCCACTGGGGTTAACATATTGTCCGTGGCCCCTTTTCACAGCTGCCATCAGGAAAGTCTGATTGTTGAGTTCAAATGCTCCATATAGCAGCACCCCCGTGCCCAATCCTGCAAGCTGAGAGTTGGCAATGCGTAAGAAACTGAGGTAGTGGTTGGTAAGGAAGCTCTTGACTCCCTGAGATTGGAGTCGGATCAGTATGCTGTTGTCGACTGTGGCGTTTGTGAAACCCATGAAGAGGACCCTCGCTGTGTTGCTCACCGACCCGTGGACTCCGTCGCTGCTGCGGATGGTTAGCTCAAAAGTCCCATCTGTTGATCGGGCTTTAGAGTTGAGGGTGCAAGTTCCAGTTGGGATGTTAAACAAACCGGAGGATGGAGGGATAAGAGAGCAGTGGAATCTGTCCTGAATGTCAGGATCTTGGGGTTTGACGTCTCCCAAAGAGCCTCCAGGAAACATGTTCCCGAAGTAGTGGACGAAGATTTCCATGGACCTAGACTCAGAGGGATTATCG
The DNA here is from genome assembly GCA_008086565.1 of Thalassoma bifasciatum. Taxonomy (NCBI): domain Eukaryota; kingdom Metazoa; phylum Chordata; class Actinopteri; order Labriformes; family Labridae; genus Thalassoma; species Thalassoma bifasciatum. The sequence continues at coordinate 66,627 of RPOG01002992.1, read as the reverse complement.
TTCTGGTCGTTAATTTTGACGTGAATCGTCCCAGTGGAGGACATTTGAGGCACGCCGGAGTCTTTGATCACGACAGAGAGGTAGAAGTCACTAATCTGCTCTCTGTCGATCTCCCGGCTGGTTGTCAGGACTCCAGCTGGGCTCAGGCTGAAGTAGCTGTTTGCAGATCCAGAGCTGAGGAGGCTGAAGAGGAAAGGCCCCTGATTGGGCGGTAAATCTGGATCAGACGCCGTTAGAGTTGTAACTGCAGATCCGGCTCTTTGATTCTCCATAACCTCTGCATAGACTGTTGTTAAAGTCGGACCGTTATCGTTGATGTCTTCCAGATTGACGATCACCGTGGCGCTTCCGGTGGCGGGAGGCGTGCCAGTATCCACGGCGAGAACTGTCAGATTATACACTGGAGTTGTTTCCCTGTCCAGCTCTGCAGCCACAGACACTTGGCCGGTCTTTGGGTTGATTGTGAAAATATTTTTATCAAACTCAGGAGCAATAGTGTAAGAGAATCTGCTCCAGCTTGGAACAGAATCTGAGTCCTCAGCACTCACAAAGGTCACAAGACCACCAGGTGATAGACCCTCACTGATCTGCACATCATAAAGTTCTTGGGTAAAAACAGGCGGATCATTGGCATCAAGAATTGTAATGTTAACAAAAACCTCGTCAATATCTGCTCCATGGATACTTCCTGCATTCTTCGCCAACACCTTTAATGAAATCTTTTCCTCTTTCTCACGGTCTAAAGTACCTGTGACATAAATCTGGCCTGTCGTCTTGTTGATACCAAAGCCTTTCTTTCTGCTCTTCCCAAAAATGAGGTAGTAAACCACTCCATCGTCTCCTTGGTCTCGATCACTGGCGAACACTTCCCCGACCACTGTGCCTTTTGGAGCGGCTTCAGAGATTTCAAAGTAGTACTGTTTGGAGACAAAGCGGGGTACGTATTCATTGGCTCCCTTCAGCTGAATGTTGACGTTGGCGAAGCTGCAGCGCTCCTCGTCTGGGACATTGAAGGCTTTTACTGTTAAATGGTAGACCTGCTTAGCCTCGTAATCCAAGAAGCCCTGGGTGGTAATGGTACCCGAGTTCGGGTCAATAACAAAGAGGTCACTGTCTGAAGACTGTATCACATAAGCCATGACTGCGTTTGCTCCCGAATCTCTGTCTACGGCGTTCATTTTCACCACCGTCGTGCCGCTGGGAACGTTCTCCTGCACGATAGGGAAATACTCCTCAGGCTCAAACACAGGGGGGTTGTCGTTTACATCCGTTACATGCACTGTGACTGAGACGTAGCTTGTTTTTGAAATCCAACCACCATCAGTTGCTGAGACTTTCAGCTCATGTTGCTGTTTCTCTTCGAAGTCCAGGGGCTGAGCGAGGGATAAAACTCCAGTTTTAGGGTTGAGCGAAAACACACCTTTGTCGTTTCCTGATGTGATATTGTACATGATAAGGCCGTTCATCTCTTTATCTTTGTCTCTGGCAGATAAAGTTCTTATCGCCGTGCCTACAGCGAGGCTTTCAGGTACTGTGGCTGAGATTTGGCTTTGTGAGAACTCAGGTGTGTGGTGGTTTTCCTCCGTGACGGCTATTCGCACCGTCGTTCGCGTCGACAAAGGAGGATTCCCTCTGTCAGTCGCTGAGGTGTCAATGAGGAATATTTTATTTGTATCCGATGTCAGAGAGGACGCTACGGTAATCCACCCACTTGTTTTGTCGAGTTTAAATTTACTGGAGCTGTTCCCACCTGTTATCACGTACTCCACCTCCGAGTTGAGACCAAAGTCTTTCTTGTCATGTGCGACAACTCGGATTAGTTTGGTGCCAACTTTGACGCTCTTAGTGACAGGAGTGAAGTAGCTCGGGGAATCAAACTCAGGGGGATTATCATTGCTGTCTACGATGTTTACTATAACTGTCGTCTCACTCATCAGAGGCTTGACGGCTCGGTCTGAAGCTGTGACGATGAAGCTGTGACGGTTGATGTTGATGCTGCCGGTCGAGTTCTGATACTTCAACTGCTGCTTCACAAATATCTCCCCGGAGCTGGCGTTTATTCTGAAATACTCCGACTGAGATCGAATGAAATAGAAGATTTTGCCGTTGGAGCCCTCGTCAGGATCTGTAGCAGACACCTGAGTGACCAGAGAGCCCACTTCTGTGAGCTCTGGATAGTCCAGGTAGTAAGAGGGACGGCTGAATCTTGGAGCATTGTCGTTAATATCCGTTATGAAGATGGTGACGTCTGTGCTCACAGTCCAACCAGAGTCATGTGCAGACACTTTGACGATGTAATGATCCGTGTCTTCTCTATTCAGAGGTCTGCTTATTGTTATATCCCCTGTGTTTGGATTGATACTGAATGGGAGGCTTGTGTCTGTAATTGAATACTTGCTGACAGCGTTTGAACCCGCGTCCTCGTCTGTCGTGGTCACTCTGGTGACGGTGTATCCAACCGGGGCGTTTTCAGCCACAGTAGCGCTGAAGATCTTTGAAAACCTTGGAGCATTGTCGTTCACATCCAGTACATTAATAAGCACTTTGACTGCCGTGCTTTTAGGCGGCAGCCCCCGGTCTGTGGCTTTGACTTTCAGAGAGTACTGTGCTGCTTTTTCTCGGTCCAGTGGCCTCGTGGTTCGGATTTCACCGGTGCCTCTGTTAATGCTGAAGCTGCTCTCCTTGTTGCCGTCGATGATGGCGTACTCCAGCTGCCCATTCGACCCGCTGTCCAGATCCACAGCTGAGACCATCAGCACCTTCTGAGGGGACAAGTTCTCCAGTATATCAGCGTGGAAAGGATCCTTATCAAACACAGGATGGTTGTCGTTCACATCCAGAACTGTGACTTCAATTTTCTCATAAGAGGAATAAGGAGGGAAGCCCTGATCTCTGGCTTCAATCCACAGAACGTATTTCTGAATGTGTTCATAATCCAGAGGGTGTCTGATCGACAGTTCTCCTGTCAGCTGGTCGATGTGGAAAGCATTATCCAAATTCCCGCTTGCGATGTAATACGACAAGGGTCCACCTCTCATGGAAGATCCAGAAACAGTCGTGACGATGTGATTGGTCGGTTGGCTCTCGGGAAACGTGAACGCGTGCTCCCTGAGTTTGATGACGGGGAAGTTTCCTCCAGTTACGAAGCGGACGGTCACTGTGGTTGTGTCCGTTTTGGGGTTAGCTCCGCCGTCTTTCACCCGCACTGTGAGTGTGACCTCCGAGCTGCCGGTCAGCCTCTCGTTGGCGGTGATGGCACCTCGGACCGGGTCGATCTTGAACTTCTCAGAGTTGCGTCCGACCAGGGAGTAGTGCAGCTGGGAGTTGGAGCCGGAGTCTTCGTCAGTGACGGTCACAGCGAAGACGAGGGATCCTGGAACAGAAATAACATTTTTCATCAGGATTGTAGAAATACAGAAAATGCAAATAAGCTTTTCTTCTAGTCTGCTTACACATATGCAGGGTTGCCACTCTTTCCCAATATTATTTCCTGGATCTTTTCATCTGCCACACAGACAAGCTGTTTGTTGTATTTGTTGGTTAATGGTACTTTTCTGTGATTGTAACTTGCCTTTTTCCCCAGACATTTGATATGAAGTCTATGGCTTTAATCTATCTACAAAAAATAATTATAACTAATGTATCATAGAATAATGCAAATATACCCACAGACAAACCGGAGCTACATTGTTCAACAGGGCAATTCCTAACTCAACTTTCTCTCTCTTACCCACACACAAACTGTCTATTTCTACCATTTTTTGTAGTTTAATGTACCTGTCAGACCATTTGAACTGCATTTGATTTGTTTGAAAGTTACAAAATAGAGACAAATTGGCTGATTGTTAGTTATAATGCTAATTTAGACGTGTTACACCTCATTCATTAATGCTCGAAACAGTGAGACGGAGGACATGAAAGAGAAAAACTTCCCTTTTGAAGACCAATACCAGCAACATTTTTCAACGTACGGTTACTAGTTTTGTCTGTAGGTGCAAAGTTTTGGTCTACAGTCGCTGAATTTAGAGATAAAGTCAATTGGTAGTGTCACATGTTGCGCTGTGCTTTCATGACCCAGAGGATAAGGTGAGAACGGACTTTTATTTTGTCTAACCCACACAGATTATTTCCCAGCATCTAAAAAAGCAAACTGACCTGCTGAGCTGGACGCTGGTATGTGGGTGACGTAGGGGTGGTGGTGGAAGCGAGGAGGGTTATCGTTGATGTCGGCTACCGTCACAGACACGGTGGCGGAGCTGGACAAGCCCTCGGGCTGCCCTCCATCTGTTGCTACAACCAGCAGCTGGTAAAAGGCTCTTTCTTCTCGGTCCAGTAGGGAGCTGGTGATAATCTGTCCGGTCGCCGGGTTGATGGAGAACTGGCCGTGTCCGCCAGTCAGGCTGTAACTGCGAGACAGAGAGAAGGGCAAGTTTGAGGACGTTCTAGTTGGGCAAGAAAACTGATCAGAAATGGAAATAGATGGAAATATTTTGTCTGGCTGTTGTATTACGTCTTAAAAAACGTATTTTTTTTGCATAAAGGCAATTAAAAAAAAGTGTCATGACAAAATTTCAGATCAGAATCAGACTTAGGTTCAATTGCTTAATACATTTACACATAAAAGGAATTTGACTTGGTGTATCGGTGCAACATCAGGAAATAACACAACTAGCAACAACTCAAACAATACATATTGAGAAGCTATGCAATATTTGAACAGGATATTAAAAAGTTAAGATTTAAAAATGTAGAAAAATATGAATGAAGTGAAGAAATAGAAATTGGATAAACACACATGTAAAGGGTGCAATGTAGGAGCTGTGCAATTTGAAGTCCAAAATGAAGTTAATGCACAAAAACAGACAAAATAGTGTGCACCAACACACCATGGCGCCATCTTAATGTGAAGGGATGTCAATTTTATGTTTATAAAGGCTTTGATTGCATACAATTACATAGTTTGGCTGTTTTGATTGAGTTTCTTTGCAACATTAAAGCATAATAATAGACTTTAATGACATCCCCTGACTCTTGACTCACTCCCTGCAGACTCAAAGTGAAGCTCTTATCAGCACTGTCACTGTGTGGTCTTTAGAGGGCACTGTTTCAAGCTTTCAAAGAGCTGATTGAAAGGAGAAATAAGCCTCACACTGGTCACTTCATTGCACTGGTGTGATATGACATCACTTAGTTAACTGATCGAGTTGTCCGGCTTCATATTCCATCAAACACAGCCGCTGTTTTCTGCCTCACTGCCCACAGAGAAACCCCGTGGATCAGACTCCTGTTTCTACTGAAGCAGAACTCCAGACTCTATTATTTCATTTCAGTTTAATTTACAAGGCTGAGTCAAAAAGGGTGTTAACACTGGAAGAATAAAGAAGATACACAATGCGGAATAACAGCGACATAAATAACATCACATACCATAAATCTCTCTGGCACTGCGGGGCCACAGTCTTATATCATGTTTCACTCAGTATCTCACCCGTCTCCAGCAGCACTCAGACACAAATGTAAACTGACACATACATGTACACACCAGTGCATATTTTGAAAAGGCTTCAGAGGAAGATTCCCCCTTCAGAGACTGGACAACAAATTACACAACAATGTGTCCAATAACAGGACGCAAAATGTTTGCACCCACTGACACAAACTGTGCATAAATGTTCATGGTGTGAACATAATCCCAGGACAAGTTCTGGTGTTTGGGTGAAATCCAAATAAAACAGCAAAAGGTAACCAGTTCTGGTCTCGATTAAGGACCTCAGCCCCCGGGACCCCTGACGGGCACAACTCGCACTGTCATAGACAATTAACATCCTCATTACGGTGTTTTGGGAAACTGGAGCGCGCTGTGGTACCCCCCAATGTGCACCCAGTGGGGCTGTGAGGAAAAAGGAGGGGTCAGACTTGAGTCAGGGTCCGGCATGAGAGAGACCGACCAGAAGTTCTTACAAGCTCCCCCATGGAGCGGAGGAGGGAGGGGGGGGGTGAGTGTGAAAAAGCTGTTGTCCAGCTTGAGAATTAAAGCACAAACAATGACTTTGGGTGTTCGCTAAAACTCAACACTCAGCTCCTAAACTGCTGTTAACAATTGCAACATCGTTGTGGAATTTCACAAAGCTGGTGATGAGGTAAAACGTTTCAGCGGAGGCGTGAGGAAAGCCAAAACCCAGTCCTGCTCGGCCCTGAAAGGCTTTTTTTTTCACACCAGGGAATCAAAGCAGACTCAAAGTGACCTGATTACTCAGAGCGGATACTGGAACTGTACTGAGTGACACTGATCTCCTGTGGATTGTGAAAAATGCTTTTCTTCTCCTTCACACAAGTGATTGATTTGTCTGTATACAGTTTACACCAAACATGTTAGCAATGTGCTGAAATACAAGAACCTACTGTTTCATTAAAACTAATCAAACCTTGTGTTAATCTGTGGTTTGTCACTGTGCAGGATTGTTTTTGCTAAATCAGTCATTTGACTCCAATTGTGAAATATGGCGCAATAATCTGTTGTCATTATGAGGCAAAGTGGGATGAGGAAAGTATTCAAAACTTAATATTTTGTTATTTTGGGATAATTGATTTTATGTTAAGGCTTTGTTAAATTTTTTCAAGTCAAGTCTTCTGTTTTTGCTGTTTAAAGAGGGGTCATGTGCATCAATTTTAGTTGCTGTTTCTTTAAGACTTCCTGTTCAACAAGCCCTCATTTCTCTGAGCCCACTTGAGACCTGTCAAGGGTGGAGCTATGCTCAGTTCTTGGTGTTTGAGGCCCAACCCTCGACCATGTCATGAACCAGTCTGGAGATTGTAATGTGATGACTTTATCGTTTCAGCAAGTCTCATGAAGATCTCATGCAGTTTTATTGAACAAAGCAGAGAAATTCAGGGATATCTGTGGTGATTTGTAGTTCTTTTAGTTGTCTCTCTGTCTCCCCTGTAGAGTTGGGCGGCTCCCTATCTCACTCTCTAGCTCACTGCACCTTCTGCTCCAGCGCCTGCGCACCTGCTGCTAGTCAGACTCCAGGATATTCCCATTGCTTCTCAAGTTTCTAGTTGCACTTTATGTTTTCACCAGTGTCTTCCCTCCTGTCACTTTCAGTCTCTGGATCCTTACTTGCCTTTATGTGCCCCACTCCTACACTCTCTGGTACTCATTCCTATCAGGTACTCTGGATTCCCTCAGTCATAACAATTTCTACAACACATGGATATGAAAATCCACCAACCTTAAGTCCAACATCCTGTTTTGTTAATATGAAGCCATGTTTTAAAATACATGGGAAGCAGAATACCTCCTCTTTAAAATATCAAACCAATTTAACCAATATTGGTCGACCATGAGAGACACAGCAAAGCCTCAGAGGAGAGTCCCACTTAAAGCTTTGTGCGTTTCTTTCAACCAATAAGGGCTCACAAAAAGGTCTTTAGTTACCTGATAACACCGTTGAGTCCCACATCCGCATCGGAGCTGTTGACCAGAAGGACATCTGTCCCCGTCGGAGCGTCCTCCATGATGGTGGTGTGGAAGGTGGAGGACGTGAAAACAGGCACGTTATCGTTCACGTCGTTTACCAGAACTGTTACTGTTCCTGTTCCGCTCAGTGATGGAGAACCTGGATGGAAAAGAAAAGACAGAAAAGGAGGAGAGTGAAGAGCTGTTTGTGTTTCCTACACTGAACAAACTAAAGGAGAAACTATGAGAAGGACACAGCAGCTTTGTGTTACTTGACTTATTGTACATGACTTGTCATTTGCAGCCCTTGTCCAGACTGAACCAATTCACAGTCCAGTAACAGTTTAACCATAATATTCCTGCATTTAAGCCGAGCAAATTTCTCTGGCCATCGGTTTGGGTTTCCATCAGTCTGCCACATCGACACACACCAGCGCAGAACACATCAAAAGAGCTCAATGTCTGTGAAACCGAATCTTTCAGGCGTCCTTCCTGGGGTCTTGGACACTCTCAGATTTAATTTCCACAGCGAGGTGTCTATTTTAAGGTACGAGGCGCAGAGCGAGTTAGACTGTGGAATTTGAGCGAGGAGAAGTGCTATTTTCAGCGAAAATATGACCGTTTTTCTCTGCGAGCGGGTGACGAAACGGGGCTCGCTGCGGCCCCCGGGGGACGGATTTAAATCAATAGCAGATGAAAATGAGCCGCAATGCAGAAAAACCTGAAGAGAAAGAATATATCAGACATATGCCTCTCTACAGTCGGCCTTTGTAATCCTTCCTTAAATACAGCTGAACTGATCTTTATTCCAAACAAACACAAGTTACTGAAAGTCACAAGAAGGGATTTAGGGACATCTGCAGAGGCTTGGATGTATTTTCAGTTACAAACTATTTGCATATGCTTACAGCGAGTTCACCTGAGACCTGAGAAACGCTGAGACCCGCAGCAACACGAGAAACTCTTCCCACCCCTAACATGTACTCGCTCTCTTCAGGAATCTTTGTGGATGTGTGGACTATAACACGAGCAAACAGAAACATACACAATCCTGAGCTGGTGTCTCCTGTGCCTGTGTACTCAGCTGTGGAAAACATCAGATGCTTGAACTAAATACGTACCGTGGGGGCCGGGATTAATAAAAGATAATAAAAAACATTTGGACTGTGGCCACCAAAATGCTCTCGGTGCAGAATCCAAACATAAGAATCTGAGAAAGCGGGGTGTTAAGGAGGCGGAGGGTCAGGAAGGAAAGCTTGAGGGACAGAACGGCTCTACTGCTGAGCCAGCGGGGATTATCTTCTAAATATGATAAAATCAGGCCAACATGCTCATTATGTTTCAAGCCAATTCTTCTCATTTGAAAGTAAGATGCTTTATCTTTTCCCTCTGCGGCCTCTGGAGATGGAACAGCAGAGCTGCTGATAAAGGAACTCTATTCTGTCACGCTGTATTTACAGGGAAACAAGGAGGAACCGCAGCACCGAGACTTCTCTAAAACACACAAACACTTCCAGTCCAGAAAACGACTCATTCTTACTGTTTTAGTGCTTTGCAGGTTGTTGAGTCCACAAATTTAGCACAAAATCAATCTCTAGAGCTGCATAAAAATTAACTACGTTTGCAGCTGATTGTTTGATGTCCCACTGCAGACCCAGAAAAAAGATTAAAAAGTTTGTAAAATGTACCTTAAATTTTTTGAACACGGTCACAAAATTGGCAGCTAAACAAGTCTGATTACTTTTGTGAGTGCGGCTGATGTTAGCAGAGGCAGCACCACCAGGTTTCAGTCCTTCATTCAAGGTTTAAAGAGGGGGTATTCTGTCTGTATGCTTATCAAAATGTGAGATTTTCACAAAACTTCCTGAAGGTATGAGGTCACTGTGTGAGAAGTTCCTAACCGTAGCTCCGCCCCTAAACAGGCTTCCAAAAGGGCTGGCCAATCAGAGGGAAGGGGGTTTGTAGAGCTGGGATCCTTAAAGAGACAGCAACTACAAAGAAGCATCATTTTTGACAGAGCTGGAAATAAAAGTTTTCAAAAACACCAGTGTCGAATTCATAATGTTAATAGCTTTTAATACAATCTCTACTTTTTGTCTTTATTCTACTTTGAAATTGTTTGGTACATACTGCTCTATTGCTAATTTTATTGGTACCTATTGCTTATTTGATGCTTATATGTGATGGGTAACGACAACACTTCATTTCCCCCAAGGATTGATAAAGTATTTCTGGGTCTGACTCCAAGAAAAAAAATAGGATTTTTTTTTTTTGTGTGTGCTGTAAATTATGTTTAGCTGCAATGGGGAAGAACAGAAAAAAGCCTGAAAAAAAAAAACAATGTACCCCCTCTTTAATGTCCACAGGCCTGCACTGCTAAATCAAATCTTTGGTCAATTGGTTGTACTGTATGTCAATTTGATCAGAGAAAAACCTTAAAGTAACTTTATATTCATTGTCTAGATCATTGATTTCCAAACTGTGGGCTGCAGACCCCTAGTGGGCTGCGAAGGTATTGCAAGTGGTCCGCCACATAATTTCCAAAATAGTAAGATTTTTGTGGAGAATGTTTTGAATGTTAACTCAGTTACTTGTAAGGGGTATTAGAAATTTTCAAATATTTACATGTATATAAATAATTGCTCTGATTATATGGCCTCTGTATCTATGAGGTCAGAAGTGTATGGAGTTAGAACAGTGTCAAAATTCACAAACGCACAGAGAAGGATTCACAAATGCACAGACAAATCCACAAATGCACAGACACATCCACAAATGCAAAAAAACAGATTCACAAATGCACAGACAGATATATTTCGCTGTGAACCCCTCTGCATTTGTGTGTGGATTTTTGACACTCGCCAGACGCGCTCCGATCCACAAATGCACAGACCAATGTCTGTAGCCAATCAGATGTCTCCCTCCTATTCAGCCAATCACAGCAGCGCAGCTTCGAGGGTTTGTTTCAGTGTGATTGTTAAGCGTTGCATCTGCGCATACAGAAATGCTAACATCTTTATTATTATAAAAATCATCTTTATTGTCGCTCTTGCGCCAGAACTTTGATTTAATCGAAAAGACTCTTTAAACTGAACTATCTTTGTCGGGCTCTCGCGCTCCGTCCTCCGACTGTGTCCGTTCTGCTCCTTGGACGTGACGTTCGTTAGTTGCCCTGAAGCCCGCCCCCCCACTTTTGTGAGCTTCTGATTATCAACTCCTTAAGGCTTATGTCTGTTTATTGAATACTCTCCAGTAGAGCACTTGAAAAATGTGTTTAAAAAATAAGCAACAACAATAATAATAATGATAATAATAGTAATAATTATAATAAGCTTTCTGTTTGTTAGCATTTCTGTATGCGCAGATGCAACGCTAAACGATCACACTGAAACAAACCCTCGAAGCTGCGCTGCTGTGATTGGCTGAATAGGAGGGAGACATCTGATTGGCTACAGACATTGGTCTGTGCATTTGTGAATCGGAGCGCGTCAGGGGAGTGTCAAAAATCCACACACAAATGCAGCGGGGTTCACAGCGAAATATATCTGTCAGTGCATTTGCGTGACGCTCTCTGTGCATTTGTGGATGTGTCTGTGCATTTGTGAATCTGTCTGTGCATTTGTGAATCTGTTTTTTTGCATTTGTGNTGTTAGCATTTCTGTATGCGCAGATGCAACGCTAAACGATCACACTGAAACAAACCCTCGAAGCTGCGCTGCTGTGATTGGCTGAATAGGAGGGAGACATCTGATTGGCTACAGACATTGGTCTGTGCATTTGTGAATCGGAGCGCGTCAGGGGAGTGTCAAAAATCCACACACAAATGCAGCGGGGTTCACAGCGAAATATATCTGTCAGTGCATTTGCGTGACGCTCTCTGTGCATTTGTGGATGTGTCTGTGCATTTGTGAATCTGTCTGTGCATTTGTGAATCTGTTTTTTTGCATTTGTGAATCTGTCTGTGCATTTGTGAATCTGTTTTTTTGCATTTGTGGATTTGTCTGTGCATTTGTGAATCTGTCTGTGCATTTGTGAATCTGTCTGTGCATTTGTGGATTTGTCTATGCATTTGTGGATCCTTCTCTGTGCATTTGTGAATTTTGACACTGTTCTAACTCCATAGAAGTGGGTTGTGAAAATTTATGCAACCTAAAAGTGAGTTGGGAAAGGTTGGTAACATCGCACTACAAAATCCTGCATGTTTACAATTATATTTTTGTGCTGACTAGTGAAGATAAAAAAAATTTAGGATTTAGCCAACAAAGTGCACACATTTCTAGACTAAAATTCAGAATAATTTGGCTCAATTTGAACAGAATAAGTGTTTATGCTCAACAACTATTGACATTTGTTGCATGAGGACATGTTAACGTTGCTACCCAAACAGACACAGGCGCTTAAAGGGTAACGTTTCTGTTTCCTGGAGGAGAATACATCATATACAAGTGATGCCACACAAAAGCAGCGAAACCTGAGCTTTATTTAAAGTAAAAGCCGTCCTGAATTTCAATAAACATGAAAATGAGCAAAGGAAAACAAAAAGGGACAGAGCAAAATAAACAGAAGATGAGACGGTGCTGGAGCAACCATGTGATGGAGCAGAACCAAACTCTTCAACTAGCTACAAATGAGCAAACTAAACCTGGAGGACACAGGATTAGATAAAGAACGTACAGCTGCTCTCGTTGAATAGCCGCCACCAAACTGTGACCTCCCTGTGGGCAGAGATTTGTCCTTACAGAGACAAATTGAAGCATGATAGCGGGGTTTGGAGACCACCGCAGCCTCTTCCAGGAGGGCAGGGGATTCCTCGCAGAATGAGATTGGAGCTGGTTTACTGTAAGATCTCCTCACTGCCTGGCTCCACCATAATAAACAGACATCTGACCTGAAGCCTGTCATGCGTCCAGAGTTTCTGGTCAGAACAGAAGTGGCTAACGTTCAGGATAAACAGAGCTGAATTCCACACGTAGAATAAATGATACAAACAGAGGTAACAGTAAACAACTTTTCATCCCAAAGAGGCCCGGAGAGCGTACAACACCGATCTTTACTGACTCATTACCAACGTGAGTCATGTCCTCAAAGCCTCCGCTGGTGTTTACAACCAAATATAGGCAGTGTTGAAGTTTGAGGTGAATATGTGTTTCCACCTTTACAAACATTTGTCATTGAGAACACTGTTTCTAAACAAAATCATCAAAAATCGGTGGCCATTTATGCAGAAACAGCTGATGACAAATTCGGTGGCGAATGCAAAGACTTAACAGCAGCGGGAACACAATCCAAGTGGGAAATGTAAACTGCGGTGTACAGTGTGTGTAGCATGTAGCCTATACTGTGTCATCACTGAGCTATTATGCAATCAAAGCACCATAACATGTGGCTGAGCGCCCAAACAAACGCACTCCTCAGGATTACTCAATCAACATCATACTTGATTTGCGGTTTTCTAATCCCTGAGCCCGGTGGTGTCACACGCTGACGTGACTCATCATTCGGGAAGGTTGTCGTGGCAAACGATAAGTGCGACGCCAGTGCAATCCTCTTAATCGTGAAGCGGTCCAAGTCAGCCAGGTGTCGGTATCACTTTAAGCCGCTGCGGTTGCCAGGTTAAAGCATGTTAGACAGTCAACAACTCGCTAAGACTTTTGTTTATCGGAGAAGTTCTGTGCAGGCTGATAAGTGGCTCCGGGAGGTAAGTGGCTTTGCTTACAAATGCCTTTGGCTCCTATCAAAAGGCTGAGTGAATGCAAAAATATTTCGTTTTTAGAAATCAGGCCGGTCGCTCTATTTCTCCTGCACTCACACCAACTTCTGCAGAGCTGCATTGTTTCACTCAGACCGGAAGCAGAACAAGCTACGAGGCAATTCTTCTGCGTGTATGTGTGTGCGCAGGATGTGATGTCACAACCTGTTTACAGCGACAGGAGAACCAAAAAGCACCTTTTGTCACCACTTGTCTGACCTTTGACCTGCATTGCTTCTATTGTCACCATCAGGGAAGTGTAGGACACCGCTCTCCTGCTAATCCTCTGTAAAGACGCTCCACCCCCTCCTTGGTTTTAGACCTCCCAGCCCCCCTGATGCTCCTGAACCTGTGCTGACCCTTCCTTCTCAGACAGGCGTGGGCTTTAAACGAAGCATTTCTCACATCTTTTTTGGCGGATCGCTTCTCTCAGCATCACGCGTCTCTGTTCAAACTCCAGGACGTGCCTTTTTTTGCCTCCTGGGGCTCGCTGATATCACATAACCCCTGGCAGCTGTTCCTCCCCCAAACCTGCTGTCCAATGTGTTAATAGTTCAGATCTCTCTTGTTACATCGCTCGGGCTGACAGATTTAGTCATCAAGGAACTCTATATCTTAGCAGGTATGTAAATGTATGTAAATGACAGTTGTTTCGAATAGCAAAGATACGGGTGAGACATTTTTTGGATTCAGGAGACGGCTGCTGCAGAATGGCGTCTGCTTCCGATTCTTAAACCCACCCTGCAACGACATTCCTCTGACACTCAGACAAGAAAACCTGGAGCGTTTTTTTTGTAAATAATAACCTCCATCCTTTTCCTATTTCTTGTTTTTTATTTTCTGGAGTGACTCAACAGTACAGGAATGCTCTCCAAGAGTGCTGAGAAAATGCCAACATCTCCTCCAAACAGTCTTTGCTGGATTCTGGCAAAGCGCAGAGAAGAGCGTCAGGGTCAATGATTTAGACGACTGCAGACTCATGCTCAGGCCACGAGCGAGTAAAGTGGGGGGGGGGTTATGGTGAGGAAATATGCCTGAATCTGGCATCGCTTAATCTGGCCTGCAACTATATGACGAATGACATCATTATGCCATGGAAAGAGAGCTGGTGGAAATTTGTAGCGGGAAGTCAGCTGCCTACCGTTTGCTGCCATGCTTTGTGGTTAGAAAAGTATTTTTTCCATCAGTAATTCCAGCCCCCGGACCCTTTATTCTTTTTCTTGCTGCAGTGGTTTTATAGACATTAAACTTTTTTTTTTTTTTTTTTAGCCACAGCCTGTTTAATTAGCATGTTTCATAGGCTCACATCTGAAAACGCTGGACTAATGTTTGGAGTTTCTGAAGCAACTAATTTCCTTTAACGGAAATTTTAAAATGACAAGCCGTCTGGTCTGAAGATAAAAAAACCTGGGATCAAAGAGTCTGGGGGTAAACATTGTAAAATTACAGAGTGTGGCTACAGTTAGCAGAGCTAGCACCACCACCAGCATTGAGTTAACATCCACATGCATGTGTCAGTCATTACTCTGGTTCAGTTTAACCAGCAACAGCATGAAAACAAGTTTATCTCTGTTTAATAGAGCAAACAGGGACAAACCAGACTGTGCTTTGAGATGCCATTTGTGCTCGTTTGCATCCAGATCGTGAAGCTTTATAGCTTTATAGGACTTGGGTTACAGCCCGGCGAGTGACAGGTGGCTAAACTACAGCTTTGACACACCATGACAGGCATTTAAGAGATGCTGCTTGCATGGTCTCCTCTTTTTTTACTGCTTTATCCACTTTTAACAAAGCCACCAGAGAAACATGCTGTTGTATGCAGGAAGTCATGAAACTTAAATGTGATTTGTTTTGGAAGTGGAGCGTCTAAGAACCAGGAATAATCAGCACATACAGGGATATACACCCCATATTTGCCACATCTATGAATGAATGAATGGGTAGATGAGTGAGGGGGTGTGTGAGTGAAAGGAGAGTTTGGGGTACAAAACATATTTTAGTTAATATAGAGGGAGAATAAGTAGTGGTAGGACATAAAAAGCTACTGCTTGTTCCCGCTCCTTTTCAGACATATTGAATGCTTTATTTAGTGCTTGTAGCAATTGTGGTATTATGTGCCCTTGAATTGACTATTTTGTTTATTTTTTTAACTGTTTTTCTTTGTCCAAAATAACTGAAATTGAAGCGTCTAAGGCAGGGATGTACAAACTTTTTTCTAAAAAAGGCTGTATTGAATACCGTGGAAATGACCAAGGGCCTGCAGCTCTTATGGACATGTTTATAAACAGTGAAAGTAACAAATGAGTGTAAAAAGAAAATACAAAGAAACAAAAAACGGTCTCTAAGTTAAGTCAAACATTATTGCACCACTATTGGAGACCTATGAGATAAAACCTGGGAAAACTATGTCATAATTTGTCACTGCAGGATCAGGAACTAGACTTTATCATGTTTGTTTATAAGACAATTTAACCCCAAATATCTCTGATACTGCA
The DNA here is from genome assembly GCA_008086565.1 of Thalassoma bifasciatum. Lineage (NCBI taxonomy): Eukaryota > Metazoa > Chordata > Actinopteri > Labriformes > Labridae > Thalassoma > Thalassoma bifasciatum. The sequence continues at coordinate 50,924 of RPOG01002992.1, read as the reverse complement.
TTCTGACTCATTTTATGCATCAAGTTTAGTCTTTTCTTCCCCATTTCATAACTTTAATTCAGTTCTGTGTTCTCTTATGTATCTTTTTTTAATCCTCAATGACTCACGAAGCACATTTTTGCAGATTACATCGAGCTTTAGCTTTATAAAGTAGCCTATGTACAGTCCAAATCTTTGTGAGCTGTTCCCAGATATACTACCATGTACACACCAAGCCAAAAAGATGATTTTTACAGCCTGCACCTTTACCTCACCTTAAGTTGAGGTCAGCTTTTTTAATATAATTGGCTTCAAAAATATCATTCTCAGCTGATGGTTTGAGCAGAACTAGATTATGGAAAAAACTGCCTGCTATTTACCTTCAAAACGTCTCATTTAAAGCTTACTCATTGGCCGGATTTGACAATCAAGGCACCACCTCATCTGTGTCTTCAGGCTGTGAGCATAATCTTATTCCCAGGGTTAATCTTCGGTCACTTAGGAAAGCAAACCACTCTGACCTGACGTAACTCTCCCGGTGATTTTAACCTCACATCACTCAAATTAAGCTCACGCTGAGAACTTCTCAGCATCATCCCGGGAAAATCAAGATAAACTGTTTCTGCAATTTTACTGCGGCTTGAAAATTGTTGCAGGAGAACATGCCACTCAGCGCTTAAAGGTCTCAGGACTCCATGTGTGTGTGTGTGTGTGTGTGTTTGATTCATTTTGGTTATTATTGCACAAGAGGAATTGGGGTTTGGATCCAGAAAAGCATGCTCCTTCAATCAGTTAAGAAAATAGTGGACATAGCGGTAATGTCTTTCCATGAGGTGGTTTTTGCTCCAGAGAGCCCAAGTGGAGTCGCTGATGTATGAGGTGGTGTGACTATCGTGGAGGATAAGACGAACTAAGACCTGGTGATAACCCGGGTCCCAGAGACCCTGTGGGATCACATCAGGCTGATGGGATTCAGATAAGGGTTTTCATCTTCTCAGCAGTCATCACAATAAGGCACGGAGCAGAGGGCGTCTCGACTCATGCGAAGCAACCGAATCCATCGGTGAGCTCAAAGCGCTCAGGTCACATGAGGATTCCTCCCTCGCTTTAATTGAATCTAGGAATTACCATTTAATTAAACGCAGCACATTCCCCGCTCAGATCTGAGACTGTCACAGTTGGGACGGAGACAAGCAAAACAGAGCTTTGATATTTCACAATAATCTCCTGGAACGTAAAGTGCTTGTTAAAGTGGCGGTGGGAATGATATTCCACTCTGTCTGCTCATATTTTATGGCTGAATCTAAGCTTAGATCTCCGTTGCGGTGTCGGATCACGTTTGGAGAAAACGCAAAGAACCCAGAATAACCCTGAGGAAGTGGCGTCCAAAATAACAAGCTTTCAGGACCTGCTGACCATCTGCTGCCTCTTCCTCCTCACTACAGACAGTTTTGTGTGTAAGCCTCTCAGCCCCAGAAAGTATTGTCTAGTATAAACATATGGCAGGGTCTAAGCACCTTATTAGTGTACATTACCAGCAGACAAATCACATTAACCTCCAGGAAGGTGCTGCGGCCGTACTTCCTGAACTGGAGGGGGGTAGAAACACACGCGCTAATGACGATTGAGCTATCTGTTGTTTGATGCTTGCAGCTGCTACGAGGGGGGGGTCAAAGTGGAGGAACAGCAGCAGCAGCCTCCTCCTGGGAAAAGCTGCGAGTTGCCCTGAGTTTCACAGACTAAGCCGCGCTAAGACGCTGGTTTGAGTGTCTCTGCTGGCACAAGAGATAATCTCCCTTCAATACTTATGCAGTGATGTTTTATTGATAAACACGCCAACAAAGACGGAGCTGGGATGTCCAAACAAGCGGGTTCATTAAAGAGTGAAGTTCAGGACAGGTTGACTCGGGGAAGACGGATGAATGTGTGAATTTACGAGGCAGCCCATATGTAGCCTGAAGCTTAGGGCTAAATGGTTAATTACGCTTTATGGACTGTGGTTAGATTGTACTCTTAAAGGACAGCGTAAATAAAACACATCATTACTCAGAGTGAGAGAGAGAGAAGGAGAACTGGACGCCATTGAGGCAAAATTGACATTTTTCTGCCTCTGAGAACCTGTTGCTTTGCGACAAAGCTTCTTTTAATGCGACCCCGTCCAGCACCCATGAATGGTCCCGGAGGAGCCGAGTGCAGGGTGCGGGCTGTCCCGCTGCACAGTTTGCCAAACATAATAGAGTAAACACAGGTTTTCTCACAGTTAACAAGCAGGAGAGTGAAAGAGATATCCGAGCAGAAGACTCGGAGCCTGCTGCGGCCTGAACCAGGGGAAAGAATATTCTTAATAACACAGAGAATCTCACAGGCATTTTTCAAATTAAACCTCAAATGTTATACAGCTCGCAGGTTATTTATGGAGTGTCGGGCTGAATGCTTTTGCATAATTTTTTCCCCATATGTTACGGATAGGGGTTTGGCGGTTTGCATGCAGCCAAGAAAGCACATCGACAGAAACAAAGTGCTGCTTTTTCTCAAATTTTAGTGCCTGTGGTGAAATTTAATAAAGTGATTTGCCTTTTGTTTTTACTACAATGGTGCTTTTATTTGCTGTTTTTGTTGAATATTTGGAAATCTCTATTTAGCTGGTGAGTGCATGTGTGGAGAGTTTAGAGACTGTTTTCCATTTTATGGTGTCACAGCAGCACCAACAGATCATAACCAGAGCCGAGGCTGGAAAACACACACTGGCAGTGATAAGTGTGTCGTTTTATAAATCTGTAATGTTCATACATGGGCTGCATAAATGTGGAATATGAGGGTGTGCAAATGAACACACTCTCCAGGACAAGCAGAGCCAAAAAGCATCATTTAATCCTGTGAGTGGCTCTGTGTTTTTTACGACCTTTGTACTTTTATTGCTCCTTTTGTTGAATATTTGGAGACCTCCGTGTCACACTGCATGTGTTCACCAATGATGGAGCTGCTACGACACCATAGAGTGGAAATCAGTCCAACGGATCATAATCAGAGATGAAAAACACACAGGCAGAATCACTTGTGTAATAATATAACAAAATGTTTATGCACTGACTATAAATTTTTTAAATGTGATTCCAGAGTATGTGCAAACACACACAGACGTAAAAAAAAATGAGCTGCCACTCACTAAAGCAGCTATGATGAGTCAAGTAAGAGGTACCCAATTCACAACTTCTTCTTTTTGTGATTACTCGGCACTAAAGTTGCTCAAACATCCTTGAGCCATTATTGCAGCCTGTCCCTCAGGTGTCTATTTAAAAGACCAGGTGATAAGTGGTCAGTTTTCTGCAGTGTTGCACCATAAACATCAATAAACTCTGCTTCTGACCAGAAAAAATGTCCTCGATATGAGGGAAATGTATCAGGATCATTTTATGGCAGAATCCTGATCTGGATTGATTTTAATGACAATTAATTCCCCTGCAAAAAAAACGTTTTACCCCAAAAATTTCTGATTTCTTCTGTCTTCTGCATTGTTCTGCATACTTTTCATTTTCTGCACCATTTCATACCTTTATTTTGGTCTTGTGTCCTCTGATATGTATTTTGAAGTCTTACATTTTTACATCATGATAAAAACATTCATTTAAAGACGTCAGATGTAATAATAACACCTACTAAAGAACCCAATGTCGCTTTCCAAAGGTAGAGGCTACAAACAGACAGAGCCAACGAAACAAAACCAAAACAGGTACCCCGCTTTGGACCTAAGCTAAATCTGAGAAAGCCAGAGAGTAAAGGTGAGTTTTGAGTTGTGACTTGAAACTGTCCTGAGTCTGCGCATTACAGATTTCAACAGTTTTGGTCCGAGGGATGGAGAGGAGACCAACATGAGTTGACTTTGGACATGAATTTGTGTAGAATGTATTGAGCTTTGGCTTTATACACGTCATTGATGTGCACAGAGGTTGAGAAATATGTTGAAATGCCATCATTGGAGATGAAATTTATGCTAAAAATGGCCTTTTTGGCTCAAAAACACGTTGTTAAGTGCCCTCGTGAGAGCCAAAACATGTGCTCAGGTGCCCTTCTTCTAACTAAACTTGAGCGCCAAACAAATGGCTCAGTGCCCGCCAAGTTTGGGAACCACACCAATCTGCCTCTTACGCTGGTTAAAGCATGATAAACTGACCTCCAGGGAGCCAAATGCTTACAAAAGTGCTCTCTCGGTGTCACAGTTGGACTAAATTGCCTTTTTGGGAGCCACAACACACACAGTAAAGTTCACTCCTGGCTGGTGAACCACTAATCTGCTCTTTTGGCTGATTGAGACATACCAAAGTGCCCTCTTGTTTGCCAAAACATATGTCAAAAGGCTTTTTGGGAGCCAAAGCACATCCCAAAGTTTTATTGTTTTTTTTTATCCTTGCTTTTCCAAAGTCAGTGCATGTCACTGTAGCCAATGAAAGGTCCAGATTGTAGTTTTTGTTTGTGCACTTGACAGAAGGTGTAAATGTACATATGATTAAGAACTAGATAAATGTCAGTGCCTTGATGAAAGCTGGAGTTTGATGTCACATTTTGATTGGCCTGATAAAAAAAGACTGTTTCAGTTTGATGAAGTATGTCACAAGCATCAAGCAAAACTCTGGGGAAATATTGAGTTTTGTCACAATGTGAGGATGTTTTTAAAGCTCACCAGCCTCTCAAAGAAAAAAACAGAAGCATTATTTAAAACTCAGATGAAGCCAGGCTAAAGCACTAATCTTCCAAAACCCACACCATCTTTTAAAAAAAAAAACCTCATTACCTACCAAAGCTATTTACACAAACATTCAGATCCAGCAATTGTTAAAGCGTAGGAGGCAGGGAGTGGAAAAGGGGAAAACAGGCGATAGGAAAAAAAAAAAAAACAACTCTATGAGACCGCATTTTTACTGCAAAGTTTTTAAAGAGCTGATCCAGAATGTTCCTGCTCTCTTAAAGTTCATTTGAGGAACCTGATATTTTATTTGGCTTAGTCCCGTGTTGCCACCAGACTGCAGACCGGCTGAAACCTTCAGAAACGGACCCCATTAAAGATTTACTGAGGAGAGTGTCAGGGGGTGATCGAGCGATGCCCATGTCAGGTTTTAATGTCGCCTTATCAGTGTTTGTCAGGACTTCTTCCCCTTTTTTTTCTCCCTTTCTTTTAAGCAAATACACTAAAGTTAACTCTCTGTTTTCTGTTCTTACTCACAAACCTCCAGCAGACTGAGAGCTGACAGGTCCGTATTCAGCTAATGGAGTCAGGAGAAGAAAAACTCAAGAAGACTTTAAACACCAGGTTCATGGGAGCCATTTGAAGAGAATAAAAGATCCTGCTTTTAAAGAGGCATGGTCATTAAAATTCTTTATCTGCTAACCGGTCGTTTAGTCCCCCCCCCCCGTAGATCTTCCCCTCACCCACCAGCTAAAAAGCCATACACAAACGGCACTATGGAGCGACGCGCTGGAGGCATGTGAAAGACGTGGGATTTCTATGTGGTCTGTATCTGCCATAATAGGCATGGACCGAGGGATTTACTGTGCCTTCTCTTTAATAAATGTGACCAAACACGGTGCATGTCAATGTGCCTGGAGGACGCTCTCACCACCACGAAGACACACACAAACACAAACACATGCAAACATACACATAACCTTTCACTAAGTGCATTATATGTTGGACAAAATGCTTAATCTCTTCAAATTAAAGGGCAATTTGAGCGTCTTTAAATCCAGGACGACATATTTGGAGTTTTAACTGAGAAATAAGGAGCAGGAGTTTTGAAATTGCGACAGCAGATCCCTTCAGCAGGAAGAAGTCATAAAGAGCTGCAATGTAATCAATCTGGTCAAGTCTCCTCATCCAAAGTAAATGCACTAAATCCCAGTTATTAGGCTAATAAAAGTTATGTAAAAGTCTCAGCAGAGTTGGATTTTTCTAAGGAGTGAGATGGTTTATTTGAAATGTACACTGTCATTTTAGCGTTCTCTTTGAAGACACCAGACTCCATCAACAAACAGTAATTTCACCTCCAAGGACAAAAGAGCTGCTGGCTACCTTAAAGAGGGGTATCTTGGTTTTTTACTTTAGACTTCACAGCCCAAATAATCCCTATTTTTCCCAGCCCTTTATTTTAAACTTCTCATTTTAGAGGCCTTTAACACTACAAGAATTTTAGGATGGTACTGTTGGGTTTTGGCCTCTCGTTTACACAGGAACAGCTACATTGGTTATACGGGACAATATTCTAGTTGTTTTGATATTTTAAAGAGGGGGTATTCTGCTTTCCCAGATTTCAAACATGGATAAAAACCAACTATACTAGATGCTCTGACTTAGGGGCCGTTAACAAGACAACAGTTTTAGGGAAGGTATTGTTGCGTTTCGGCCTCTTGACATTTTTGCCAACCTAAAATGGAAACTTTGCACGCTGGCATCACACTCTGCTTCGCACATGTGCATTACACCTCCGTTATGGGGTCTTAAATTGCAGGACAATAACAACAGTAACAAAAACGGACTTCTGTGTCAACAAAAGGGCATTTATTGCTCTGCTTCTAAAATTAGCAAAGAAGCATTAAATATATAAGCCAGGTAATTTTTTTCACTGCATTTTCAGATGTGTACAGATGATGTCAAAATTGAGCTTTTTAGATCGTACTGTACTCTGCTTTACACTGCTCATCTTTGGTGCAACTACAGAAAAGCAGAGATGAAAAAGTTACAGGAAGCTTATAATGATGCACTCAGAATATTTCTGGAACTGCCAAGATGGACAAGTGCAAGTCACATGTTTGTCACCAATAATGTGTCCACATTTCACACAGTGCTTTGAAATTTTATGTACAAATTCATGGGTCGATTAATTGATTCAAAAAATGAAGTAATAATGTCACTTTCTCAGCTTTCAATGAGTGAAACAAGGTTCTCATCCTGTTACTGGAAACATTGGTGCAAATGTCTCTTTGTATTTTAACAAGCTGTGATCTTATCCATTGTTCTTGTATATTTCTATGTATTTATATGGACCTACGGGTGTGGAATAAAGTATAAATTTAGGTGAAACGTTGTCGTGTAAACAGGGCCTTAGCAGCTGTCTCTTTAAGGATCTCATCTCCTCTAACCCCTTCACTCTGATTGGCCAGCCCTCTAGAGGCCTGTTGTGGGTTGAGCTACAGGCAGATCTTGGTGTTTGAGGCCCGCTCCAGGAGATCCTGATGTGATGACTTCATAATTTCTGCAAGTCTTGTTAAGATCTTGACATTCTGGTGGGTTTCTGGAAGCAAATTAACATCCTCCGACTTAACTTAAAAAAATTGAGCCTCTTCATCATCATTTTTGACTTCCATCTCACTCTGAAACATCACAAAAACCGTCTTCTTCAACCAGAAAATAGCTCCCATCCTTCTCTCTTGTTCTCCACGCCTGAAACCCTGATCCGCTCTTTTATCACTTCCAGACTCTGCTGCTGCAATAGCATCCTCTTCAGCTTTCCTCCCAAACAATTCAACAAACTGCGAAACATCCAGAACTCTGCTGCCCACCTGCTCACCCCTGAACCCAAACCCACCTCCTCATAACTGCTTTCAGTGTTTGATTGCTTTAAAATGCATCCTATGCCTTTATATTATTCATGTTTTGATTATTCTGCTGTTTTAAATGATGTTTTTATTCTCCGTACAGCGTCTTTGAGTGTCCAGAAAAGCGCTTTATAAATAAAATGTACTAATATATAATTCATGCGAAAGCAGAATACCCCCTCTTTAAACGTTTTTGCACTATATCCACTTTGTCTGGTCAAAACGAAAGAAAACTTTATTCCTCTTGGGATCTTTTCTGTAAAGTTGCCAGGTTTTGTGCATTAATATCTGAGCCTGTCAGGGGCCAAATAAGCACTTACGGTGGGTGTGCTTCGATTAGAAAAACTCGCGCTAAAAGATTATGTTGCAGTCAAAGCGGGCCGTCAAGATGTTTAGTTTTAGAGTTGAAAAGCAGAGGAGGATTGCAGGAAACAAATGTTTAATTAAAAGATCAAATACTTAAAGAAACATTAATGCAAAACATAAACTTCTAAATGATCTCTAATGAAAAATTCTGCACCTAAACACCTAAAATCTCAACAGTGACACAGTCTTCTCAGGGAGGAAATGGTGCACACAGTTCTCATATTCAGCTCTCTCCATGCAATCCAAAGTCATAAAGTTTCTCAGCTCTGAAAAGCAGAAGATTATTTGGAAAAATGGAAAGAATTCCATAAAACTCTTTGGCGTTTATAAAATGCTAATCAGCTGCAAAAAGCCCACACCTGAGCAGCTGCCAGATTCATAAAAACAAACACATTCTTCAACCACACATGCCCTCTTTAAACTTTCCAATAAACACTGAGTGGCAAACGTATCATACTGTGGTCCTGTTGGTAATCTAATTGTTTCACATTCTTCTCGATGTGTGCACAACTTGAACACTGCTAAGCGGAGGCTTACAAATCTGATTTGCCTGCAGCTGATCCCAGATGTTGGCCGGGGCTTGGCGATCAGTCTCCCGCCCTGCAGCTGCCAATGTCTCCTGCTATCTGCACAACTAGTTAACTCAGAAATGCTGAAACAACTTTCCATATGCAGGAAAAAAAAAGAGAAAGAGAGAGAGAGAGAGAGAAATATTCCAGGTCTGATCTGTGAGTTTGCTCTCAACGAGACGCCTTGTAAAACACAGCTAAGCATCTTGTATGGATGCCACATTTCACGGAGGGGGGGGGAAGACAGGGCTGAGATTTTCAAAATAATAGCAGACGTTTGCCAAATCCTGCAGAGCCAGGAGATGTTATAGGAACCAGCAGCACCATGTGGGCGCTTGTTTCGATCGATTTTATGAAGAAATGAAGCAGAGAGTCCTGATTAATGAGTTTACCTTCAGTAACAGAAAACACACCAACACACAGCACAGAGCCTCAGCAGAAGAAAAGATGTCTTTTATTTCTTCCAAGAGCACATTTGTCTGATTGTTCATCATGTGGATCTTGTGGTAGAACACAAAATGATCTCTCCTGCTTCAGATGAAGTGTTCGAAGCTGCAGGAATAACTCGGCTCTCTTGTATTACCATATACGACAATTCAGAACAGATAGTTAAAGATGACGTCTGGCGGAGTAATTATTCTACAGACTGGAGGCTCACGGCGATAAATCCTCCTCACTTTTCTTATTCCTCTCCCTTATTGGAGTTAAACTCCTTGAATATGGCAGAAAAGCAGGAGATAAAGGCCGACTGTAAGATGTTAAAGATGGATGTCTGCGGTTGTAAACGAGCCATGGTAGACAGCAGACTCACAGACATGTCTGCACCATCCACCTTCACCATTTCCTGCCAGATAGCGCCTGGGAGAACCATTTCCCCCATCTGTCTCAGCCGAGGCCTCAAAAATGTGAGAAAATGCTTCTGGGTAATTTGGCCTGAACTATGATTATGGGGTTTTTGATATTTTGATATCCTGCACCAAATCTCTTCTCTCTGCTTCTCTCCAACAATGTCCTAAAACACACTCTGTCAAAATATTTTGGATATGCTGTCAGAGATCTAAAAGTGGAGCTCTGGTGAAATGAGCAGAAAAGGATCGTATCTTAATTAGCACGTTGACTCGTGGGGTTAGCTTCGTCCATGTGGCGCTGAGTCTGAGGTGATCAAATCATGAAGAAACAGAAAAAAAAGATTCCTGATGCTTTAGGCTTGATTTTCTTGAATTTAAGCGACCTTAAATATGTAAATGATTCCCTCAAAAATGTATTTTCGAAGAAGCAGAAGAAGACAGTTCTTCAAAACAACATGCAGCATGGTCCCAATTCTCACCAGCGCCTGTGCACAGTCAAAAATACACAGCATTATGAACGGTCACATGGTCAGCGCAGGAATGAAACAGAACCACCCTCAGACCATGACAGCCGTGCCAGAGCAGCTCAGGGAAACATATACTTAACTGGGATACCATGTGATTTGGCTGCAACAGGGATACGCATGTACTCCTTTAACTGCACATTAACTGGCCTCCATGCAATAACAAGTTAACCTTTTATCTGGCTATAACAAGCTCTACCGCCGTATTCAAATAAACAGAGGATGCTGTTCAATTGAACCCGCTGACAGGACTTTTGGGGAATAGGTCACGAAACACCCACTATTTTGCAAGCTAAAAACTCCCCGAGTGTTTAGGTTATTGTGCCACAAAAACAGAGAAAAGTGCACTCTGAGAAATCAACATGCTGTTTGTTGACATTGCTGTTAGCTTATGAAGAATATTGTTTCCCGACTTGGCTGATTGTGAAATATGTTTCTAGCTTTGGTGAGATTCAACAATCTTTGTGAGAAGACAGATTTGTCAGATCGAATCCCGCATGATCGAGTTTAACAAGTCGAATGTGGTGCAAGACATAAACACGAGCTTCTGGAGCCCTATAAAGGGAAACATAACACGGCAAAGCCGTCATTAAAATCATTTTCGATCATTTCAAGATGTTATCGGACGCCCTCTCGGCTTCCTCTGCGGTCTCACCTGAGTCGGTGGCTGTAATCAGGAGGATGTATTTCCCCTGAGCCTCGCGGTCCAGAGTCTGCGTCAGGCTGAGCTGACCGCTGGACGACAGGCTGAACGCGCCCTCGTCGTTCCCGCCGCTGAGCATGTAGCTGAGCTGCCCGTTGGCACCTTGGTCGTCGTCTCTGGCCACAACCTGGAAGAGACGGATTCCAACTTATTTCACCAAACATACACTGTAAAAAATTACTATAAACTTTCAAGAAGATTTCAACAGTGAAATCCTGTTATGTTTAAATAGAGGCCAACCCTGTATAATAATGTTTTAAAACAATATTTTACTGTATTATTGCTTCAAGGAAAGAAAACAGTCATTACTTGTATATTTTGCAAGGCACTATGGGAACAAGAAGGTGAGTGCACATGTTTAGAATGAGAATGGAGTTGGAAGTCAGACTTTTTCCTAACTCCATCCTGATACTAAACAGGTACAGGCCCTTACAATCAGGGAACAATATACCGTAATGAACTGTTCTTTGATCAATATCAGATTTTAAAACCATAAAACTTCCAAACAGAACATTTTTCTTCTCCTGAGAACACTGTCCTCTGTCATGCAACTGGTCATTTTGTCCTCCATCATTTTATTCCTAAATTTTCCACACAACTAAGCCCCCCCCCGGCTGTTTAGCAAAGCTATAGCTTTAAATCTGTACCCAGAATACCTTTATGATTTGCAACCTAACCTTTATTTTCAGTAAAAACTGTTTTATTATTCCTGATACGAGCCACATTCAACTGACAAGTCCAGAAAAATGTCTTATTTCAAGTTATTTAAGGACAAAAATGAGGTCTGAATTGCTTGTAACACGTAAAAAAAAAACTGCCAAGAGGATAAGAAGAATTTGCTTGTCACAGAATCATGAAACTGTTTTTCTTGCTCCATTGGCAGATTTTTTTTGACCAGTTAAAACCCATTCAGACCTCAATTTTGACTTTAAATAACTTTAAATAAGACAATTTTTGGACTTGTCAGTTGAATGTGGCTCATATCAAATATAATAAGACTTGCTTGGATTTCAGTTTTTGCAGTGTATTGTCATTGTGAGTGAGTGAGAAGGGAACACAGTGGTAATGAAACCCTGCTGTACATGGATACAACACACGGGTGGCACAGGCCGTCTCTAGGATAGACCAGCTGTCTAGATATCAGTAAAACAATGATGTTTTTCTGCTAAACTCTGAGTGAAAATTCCTGTAAATATGTGACTGTAAAATAACAGTGAAGTACTGGCAGCAGGGATGTCAGTTTGTTATTGTTACAGTTATTTTACAGTCATTTTTTTTTTTTACAGTGTAGCTGTGCAAAGCAGCACCATGAAGGTAATAGCCGAGTGAAGGGAGATCATTACTTACTCACTTTGCCAAATCAGATTTTCCCTGGAAATCCACTACATCGAGCCAAAAAATGTGTCCTTTACAACTCTCTGAGGATTAAACCCTGACGTTCGTTTGAGGCTTTCTGAGTATGAAACTATTCCTCCGCTTGATTTTCCTCCTCCCCGCTGTGCACGCCGCAGACAGACGAGGCCAGGTTAGCGTGCACATGTGAGTTCTTGTGTGGCACCGTGTCTGGACCCCTTCCTACCACAAAACTGTACCCTCATTTCCTCAAAACATATACAGGCTAAAGAAATTCTGCTGTCACTTCACATTAATCCTTCTCCTCTGTCTGCTCTATTCGCCTCATTGACTCATCAGGGTGGTTTGGATGTTAATTGTCCGGCATGCAATTTAGCTAAGTTTCATATTTCAGTGAAATCCTATCAAGCCCTAATTGTAGTGAGCAAATTGCAGTCATATATCATTCTCTATCATTTCACTCAGCTATTTTTCATGGCGCTTAACGAGTGAGACCACAGTGAGAGCTTGAGTGCCTTGATACAGCTCATGTACATGCACTCATTGAATTAGAATTACTACAAATTTGGTTAAGGCATTAGCTTGTTTAAGCTCTTAGAACTGTCATTCAACACACTGAGTTCCCTTCACTCAGGAAGTCCAGTCTGTCTGTGAATGTTAACATCATTCAAGCTGCTTAACGTGTTGACAGGAGAGAAAGCAAACACACCGACCTGCAGAATGTTTTTGGGGAGGTTCTCCAGGTTCTCCTGGATGTTGACGGTGTAAGGCGAGAGCTCGAACACCGGGGAGCAGTCGTTGACGTCCAGCAGAACGATGTTGACCGTCGCCTGGTCCACTCGGGGGCTGCTGCCTCGATCAGCCGCTTGGACCACCAGCGAGTAAGACGAGCGCGTCTCACGGTCCAGCTGCTTCGCCACTGAGATCACTCCTGTAACCAAATCAATCCTGAAATCCGAGTTGGCGTTCCCTCCTGAGATGGAAAAGCGAATCTGCCCATTAGTGCCCTCGTCTGCGTCGCTCGCGAACACCTGGATGACGTCCGTTCCGGTTAAGGTGTTCTCCTCGATCTCTATGTCGTAGATATTCTGGGAGAAGCTCGGCGTGTTGTCGTTGACGTCCAGAACGATCATGGTCACATCCATCGTTGAAGACAGCGAGGGTTCGCCTTTGTCTGTCGCTACGACTGTGAGCGTGTAGTTCGAAAGCTCCTCTCGGTCCAGTTCGCCGACCAACCTGACGTCTCCGTCGATTGTTCCAATGCTGAACTTGTTCCCAAACGGTCCTTTGAGGGAGTACTCGACGTAGCTGTTAGGTCCACTGTCAGCGTCTGTAGCCTGGGCGATGAAGACGACGGTGTCCACAGGCGTGTTCTCCTGAATGTACGTCATCTTCTGAGAGGTGAAGGTCGGCGGGCAGTCGTTGACGTCCAGGAGGATGACGGACACTTGTGCGGTGCTGGTGAAGCGGGTCATGGGTGGTGGTGCCAGGTCGTTGACTGTGATCACTAGGTTGTAGAAGGATTGGGTTTCTCTGTCCAAGGCTTTCTTGGTTTGGAGCTGTCCCTCCTTGGAGATGACAAAGTGGCCCTGGGGATCTCCAGACGCAATTCTGTACAGGAGTTGGGCATTTGGGCCTGAAAGACAAGCCAAGAGAAAACCAGACGAATGAAAATTATACTTGGGTTTCTTGAACCCTGGCATTTTAAAGACATTTGAACACATTATTGTCACCACAGCACACCAAAACATCGTAAATTACTTTGCAGTTTCTTCCTAAGTTGTGTGTGTTGTTTCTCCTTAATGGATGCACAGAAAAAAACTAAGCAAGTTTGTTTGTCCTATTTCTAGTAAAACATGCCGTAAAAGACTTAATATCAGATAGATCCACCTGGAAAGTACAGAAAAATATATCTTATTCAAGATATAAGCTAAAAATGGAGCATGAATGAGTAAAAAACAATCTGCCCATGGAATAAAAAGTGTACTTTTTAAGTTTCTTGAATCAGGACAATATCTTTACTTTGGCTTCTTCTATCTTTATAAGCCTAGGTTGACATGTTTTACTAAAAAGAAGTCAAGCTAAGTTTTGGATTTTTGTAGTTTTTCAAAAGCAAAGCTGCAAAGTTAATCGACTTTGGCAAAAATTTAAATTCTTACATTTAACCTGATCAGTCAGAGGTTCTTAAAATTCAGTAAAATGGAGTTAAAAGAAGCTAAATTGGCTCTCTCACCAAAAGTCTCCTCCAAATAAAACTTGTTTTAAGATTCAGCAACACACGTGTGTTTGATTTTACACTAACATAAAAAAGCATCAGTTGAAAACAGATTTTAATCAATTCAACTCATACTTTTGTAATACTGAGGTATTTTTTTCACTTAAGTTCGTTGTATTTTTCTTTTTCCCTGGCTTCATTTACTAAAAGTGAGACTACAAAAAGACAGAAATCAAATGTTTTTGCCTATATGAAGTACATTTCACTTGAAGATGTGTTATATGGAGTTTGTTTTCAATTGTTTGAAATATAAAAATGAGCATTTTCATCTTGTTCCAACTTGGGAGCACTTCCCAAGGCACACGTATTTCAAGATTCAAAATTCTAATTAAAAAAAAAAGATTTTGAGTAATATCGTCTTGCTGCATTGAAAGATAATTTGACAAGTTTTAAGAAATTTCTCATCAAATTCAGGGTCTTTATCTTTTATTTAGGGCCCTTGTTTTGCAGTGTGATCAACACAAACTGGGTAAAGAACTTTAAATTGGGCAAATAAGAGGTAAAGAAATTATTTTGGTGGCTGTTTTATTTTCATTCTACAAGCGCTGAGAGTTAGAGTAGATTTCCAGATGCCTAAAAGAAATGAATCTGCTGTTTTCTGACCTTGAATTAAAAATGTGAGCAGATAACACAGACTGTAGAGGTCAAATGTCCCATTGTTCAAGATGTGATTTTAAAATGATCTGTACATGTCTGTATTGAGTACTTATATGTATTATCACCATCTATTTCCACAAATTGTGAATGTGCAACAGCGGGAGCTCTGGCTGCTCCTCTGAGCTGACGATCCATTCATACAGCGTGACCGATTGTTATCAAAAGAGAAACAGCACTGCAAACCACTTCCCAAACTGATAGTGCAATTGTGCAATTTTTGGAAACCCCCTCCTGATTGAAACATTTAACGAAATGAGATAACTGCAGTGTGACAGAGCGACTGGATGCTGTAAACTACCTAACCTTGAAATCTGGCCTAATCCGCAGCGCTCCTCTGGAACCGGGGGGTTGAAATGAGCTTAAATTGAGCGTCTGTAATTCAACTCAACGGGGTATTCATGTGGAAAACGCTTGCACCTTCCCACACTCCGGCATGTATTTACAGTACACACATAATCCCTTATCAAAAGCTGGAGTGCTACTTCCATCCAAGTTTAGGCTACGGCGTCTGGAGACAAAGTCTGGGGGTCGGGGGTCAAGGATTAGGAAGTGCTAACAATGGCGGTGTTTTATTTTGACAGTGGAGGACGGCAGCTTCGTATCAGAGAGGATGACGCTCTCAGATTATGTGGACAGTAGAGAAAGAAGCCAGACTCATGTGGAGGACGAGGCAGCATATTTCCCAGGAATGTAGGTCACAATAACCACATTAGGCCTGGCTGAGGCGGTAATTACAGCCGAGGAGAGTAACGGCGACCATTCAAATACCGCACGGCAATTCACAAACGCGAAACCAACCACCTGAAAATGCAGAAATAACTCCCGCCACTTCTTCATACGGGGGATATTTCATCAAGTCATGATTGCATGAGAAGAAAAAAAACATGAAAATAAGAAGAAGTAGGTTTGAGAGCTTCTATGAAACCGATATAATCATAACAAAATGACAGGGCGACATTAAATAAAGTCCCTGAAGCTGACTCATACGTGATTTACAGAGTACAAAAAGAGATTACTTTAAAACATTCTCACAGAGCGGATCATTTAAATAACCTGACAGTTCTGGGAAAGGAGTGATTTTTTTTCTGGGACATTTGGAGGGAGACAGAAAATGTGGGGACGAAAGAATTTGGGAAGATATGCAGCAGAGTTTGACATAATTTTGGAGTGGTCAGTGGTGTCCACAAGGGTGGGGCCCAATTGTTGAGAAACACGCGCTTAGGAGCCAAAACACATGCTTAAGGGCCGACCTGGTTGGCTAACTTCACAAGTCTTCTTTTCTGGCTGTTTAAACCTGATAAACTGTTCTCTTAGGGGCTAGAACACATGCTAAAGTGTCTTTCTAGAGTGGTTTATCTGGAGCCAAAATGCAAAAAGTGCCCTTCTTAGGATCCATAACAAATGCTTGAATGCCTTCTTAGGCACCAAAACATGTTTAAGTTCCCTGTTTGGCACTAAACACTTGTTAGAGTGCTCTCCGTAAGTCCAAACTCCAGCTAAAGTGATTTCTTTGGAGCCAAAATGCATGCTAAAGTGTTTTCCTGATTGCAAGAACATGCCTAAATTGGGGGCCAAAATGCACAAAAGTGCCCTCTAAGGAGCCAAAACTGATGCCATAATGCCCTCTTGGGGGCCAAAACAAGGGCTCAAGTGCAGACCTGGTTGGTTGACTTCACAAATCTACCTCCCTGACTTTTTAAACCTGATAAACTGTCCTCTTGGGAGCCAGAACACATGCTAAAGTGCATATTGGGAAACAAAATGCAAAAACATGCCCTCTCATGGTCCAATACACCTGCTTGGAGGCACCAAAACATGCTTGAGTTCCCTTTTTGGCACCAAATACTTGTTAGAGTGCTCTCCGTAAGTCTAAACTCAAGCCAAAGTGACTTCTTTAGAGCCAAAACACATCCTAAAGTGCTTCCTGGTTGCGAGAACATGTGCTAAAGTGCCTAATTTGGAAGCTGAAATGCACAAAAGTACTCTTTAAGGAGCCAAAACTAATGCTAAAATGCCATCTCAGGGACCAAAACACATGCTTAAGTTGCGACCTGGTTGGTTGACTTCACAAATCTATCTCTTGTGGCTGTTTAAACCTGATAAACTGCTCTCTTGGGGGCCAGAGCACATGCTAAAGTGCCTATCGTACATGAAAATAAAACTCTGAGCTGTTAAGTAAACAGAGGAAGGGGGAGAGTCCTCTAACTGTCGTGTTGCATATTAAAGATTCCCACAGACGTTTCACGGAGCATTCATTCAAATGTCTCGGTTTATTGCCCAACTAACTTCCTGTTATGAACCTGTGTGTCCTTCAAAATAAGAGCATGCTGTAAAACTAACATTACACCACAAAAATTCAGAGAGAGCCCAGGCTCAGAGACAGAAGTCACGAACAGAGTCCTTTCAGCTTGACAAACAGTATAGAAGTAGCTGATTTATGGAAATAAAAGTCAGATTAAGTCATACCATGTTTCAGTTCATGTTATTTTCAAATTTTGAAATCTTCATTGTTGTAATTTTAGAAATCTATTGAGACAGTCATGTGAGACATTCAACCGGATAAATAAATCTGAATGAAATCTTTTACTGGAATTGAAAATGTGCAAATATATAAAGTGTGTTTTGAAGTAAACAGTTTATTTAACTTGACCTGATTTTGATTTTTCCCTTTTTGGCAGCAAATGTTATAAATCTTACTGAAAGGTCTGTTTAAATCATTATACTGGTGTCATTTCATTAAATAAAGGGTTGAGTTGAACATTTAATATAGTGATTTACAAGAGACATCAAAATATCGAGATATATATCGTGTATTGGCATATAGCAAAAAAAAATTGAGGTATTGATTTTAGGCCATATCGTGCAGCCCTATGCTGAAGTTCCATTTTTGGGGGCTAAAATGTGCTAAAGTGCCCTCTAAGGAGCCAAACACTTCTTGATTCCAAACTTGAGCTAAAGTGACTCTGGGAGCCAAAATGCTCACAGTATGTGTCTTTTTCTTTCTTTAGCCTCTGCCCTTAAAAGTATCTGTACACGTCACTGCTGTACAACACTTCTACAGGGTCTTTAAAGGAAATATGGTGAACTTCTTTCTGAAAACATTTTTTTTGTTGACATATTTTTCATCTAAGCTGAAGTTTTCCTCTTAAACTCCATCATATCCCAAACGAGCGTACCGTCATCTGCATCACTGGCTCCAACAGTAACAATACTGGATCCAGGTGGCAGGCTCTCTGACACAGACGTGCTGTACACGCTGGTGTTAAAGACCGGAGCGTTATCGTTCACATCCAGGACGTTGAAGTAGACTCTGACGGTGCTGGACTGCCCGCCTCCATCCAGCGCCTTCGCCGTCAGAATGTAATACTGCTGAGTCTCGTAGTCCAGCGGACGTGTCACGTTGAAAACCCCCGTCACCGGGTTCAGGAGGAATGTCTCGTCCTCGTCGTCCTCCTCCAGCGAGTACGTGACCTCTCCGTTCACCCCTGAGTCAGAGTCGCTGGCCAGGATCGCCGCCACGATGGAGCCTGTGAGAATCAGACGGGTCATAACACAGAGGCGAGAAGTTAGACTTTACTGCCGCTCAGAAGAAAATGAATTTAATATACCTGCAGGGGGTTATTATGGCTGCTTATTAATAACAGTGAGTCAGTAAGAGCTCCTCCAGTTACTAAAACAACACTTTTTCTTTAAACTGGAGCTGACTGTGCTGCTCACCAACCACAGCTCCCATAATCCTTAGCAGAGAGCCGATGAACGCTTATCTTTTCCAGTATTTTACAGAAACATTTTTGGAATAACATCCTCTTCTTTCATCTCTGACTTTATTTGTCTCTGACTCGTGATTGAGAGAAGAAGAGCTGAGCCAAACGTCTGTCAGTGCTGCTGTAAATCCTCCAGGTGCTGATAGATTTCTGTATAAAGACGATATCAGTTACCGTGCCTCTGACCCATTAAAAGCTGAAATTTTCCCCTCAAGGAAGATACGGAGGGTTTTGGAAAGCATCAACAGTAGACAAATAAATTATTGTCATAAACTGCTCGAGAGAAGTTTCTTCCATAATTTTAGCCTCAATGACCTTAACAGAGATGTCTGGGTTCAGTCTATAAACTGAGGCAGAAAACAAAACAGCCTGTCTGGGTCAACAATGGTCTGCTCTGAATTCACTTTGTTCTTTTGTGTTTCAGTATAAGCTGGTACAAAATAAGTGGACATATTTGCCATCTCAATTCATCTAAACCATGATATGACTATAATCCTCCATTTAAGTTTGAGAGAGGAGAAACGGAGGAGCTGATTTGAATGAGCTGCAGTTCCTCAAGTGTCCACTTGGTGCTGGTCCCAAAAGCAAAAGCTCCCCATTAGGACTCATGTTAAAATGCACATTTTTTTACAGCATAATTCAACATTTTTACAGCCTGGTTTGAACAATATTTTTCTACTTGTGGCTACTTTATATGTTACTACACAATTTGCAGTAGGTGGAAGTTTTTCATAACACATCAATTCATTTATTTGTCGACCCCGAAATCCTACAAATCAACTACGATTTGAAGTTTAAATTTACTGTTGATTGAAAACCAGATAAGAAAAATGGATCATTCTTTTTGAATATTAAATCTGGGGAGATATACTTTCATACTGCTGAAATATATGAAAGTGTAAACACCAAAAACATCACGTCTTAACTCTTTTTTTTTTTTTTTTTTTTTTCTTTTACATTGTTGAGGGAGAGCGCCATGACATTTCTGTTTTTAGACAAATAAGTGGTAAGTTTTCATTTTTCATGCTGTATTGTTCTTTTCAGCATTTTTATTCATATTTATTTAGTTAGCTAGGGCATAATTTACTGTAAAACGTTTTGTTTAAGTTTGGAATATAAGGGTTATATTGACAGCTTTATGCAAAATATGACACCACAGTATGTAAAAATGTAAAGATATGCTTTGTTAGACTTGGTAAGGTGGGTCATAAAGTATAGTGGTACAACCACAAATTGTAAAAAAATACAAAATTATGAATATTGAAACACTTTTATAAATTTTAAACAATTAAAAAAATAAAATAAAATTAGAAAAAAATTGCAATGAAGAAAAATGTATATTATCAACAAAGGACACAACAAATTTCTGACAGAAGGGAAGTGTGCCCAATACCGAACGTGACCTGGAAATGGTTACATGAGGGGTCGGTCAGTTTGTTTTGACGGGTGGCATTAAGGAAAGACACGGCGGCGTAACATCAATGGAGTTAATACGAATTTCTAAAATAGTTTATGGTGGGTGTCTTATGTTTTGACTATTTTGTGGAACTCTAGATTAACGTCACTCTATTAATCCCACGCCACTCTGTTTTTTCTTATCACCTTCCTTCAACAAAAACTGACTGAACCCTACACAACCACTTCCAGGTCATATCAAGTATTAAGTGAATTCCCCTTTTGCGAAATTCTGACTTTGTAAATTTGTTTGAAGTTTGTAAAAGTGTTTGAAACTTTGTCATTTTAGTTTGCACTGTAATAAAAGTTAAAGCTGTTCCTGAAAGTTTAACAAAACGTTTGGTGATGTTGCTTCAAACAGGAGCTGCAAATATGGACGCCTCTAATCAGCGTGACTATTACGTGGAGTTTTATAATTTTATAATCTTTCATTTATCTCAATGCTTCATCCTTTCAAAGAGAAAGAGTCTAATGTTCCTCCAGTCTTTACCTGGTGCCATGTCTTCAGGGATGTCAAACGAATACGTTCCCCGGGAGAACTTTGGCGTGTGGTCGTTAACGTCCTTGACGGTGATGTTGAGCCTCATGTCAGACGACTGTTTCCCATCGTCCGCTCGCACCAGGAGGGAATATTTGGAGCGCCGTTCTCGGTCCAGTTTCTTCGTTGCTATCAGGTCACCGGACTCTGGGTCGATCCTGAAGCTGTCGTCCGCGCCGCTGATGATGGTGTACGTCACGAGAGCATTGGGACCCTGAGGTGGAGAGAGTCAACACAGGTGTTAGGGTAAAGAAATAAAACATTTGCCTGCAAGAGATGATTTTTTTTCTAGAATCATCTCGTGACTGAGAGGAAACAAGGCCAGTAGGTCAAACGTAATTCGCTGAACTGGCTGAACTGACTGTGCCTTCTCAGGCAGAGCATCCTGATGACAGGCTTCAAAGCGACCTTATCGGACAGGAAATCAGATTGTCTGACGCACGTTAGCGTGATGTGCATCCAGATCAAACCAGCGTCTTGTTTTGCATGAAGGAAACCCTTCATGGTGACTTTTTCATGGAGACGATCCATGAATGGAGGAGTTGTTGATTCAGAAACACTGGGCAACAAGTCACAAATAAAAGTTGGGAAACCAAGAGGAAGAACAGAGGAAGTGACTTTCACTGACATGACTACAGATTTTATTGAGCATCTTATTTTAGAATTCATTCATCCTTGTGTTACTAGTCTTGTATTTCCTGTTTTATTTTGTAACTTGCATTGAGACTAGTTGCAGATTGCTGCTTGACCAGTTTTGTATTGGGACCTAGTTTCCCCGCTTGTCATTTTGGATACCTTTGCATATTTTTGGACCCTTTTTTCCTGATTTAAGAGACTTTAAATTTGCTTCTGTTTTCCATTCTTGCATGTGAGTCCTTTCTTTTGTTCAGTGCAACGTTTTTAGGAAAACACAAAATTATACAGATAGATATTGCTGAAGATACACACAATAAGGTTTAACTAAATGCTTATTTTTGCAATGCTTCATTGTCTTTGGTTGAATTTTCCATGTTTTTTGTCCTTAAATGAATAAAGTCATGTCCTATCTCATTTTTTAAAGGATAATGTAACATTATTCAAGTGAGACAAAAGGAGCTGATTTAGACAAACTGCAGTTCCTTAAGCGTCCACTTGGCGCTGGTCCCAAAAGTCAAAGAATCCACATCGGGACTCATGTTAAAAAGCACATTTTTACAGCAGAATTAAACATGTTTATAGCTTGGTTTGAAACATGTTTTTCTACCTGTGGCTTGCTTATGTGTTACTACACAATGTAAAGTGAGTGGAAATTTTTCATGACACATCTGTGCCCCTTTAGTTGACCCCAAAGTATATAATAAATCAGCTGCAATTACTCAAATTTCAGCAACGCAAATCCTAAATCTTTACACTAGCTGCCCAAAATATATATTTTCATCCTCTTATAAGAAGATTTGATGTTTGCAAGAAAGTTCATGGGACTGGAATGATTTAATCTTAACTTTTCTTAACTTTGTTTCAATTAATTTGGGTTATAAACACCCCAAGGGATAGAAACACAAAACTTTCTACTTCTAAAATGTTAGACTCTGTGTTTCAAACTGCGTAAATCTCCTGATCTCTCATTTAATGCACTCCGAGCACACTGCTTATGAAGAGGAGGTCAGGTCACACAGCACAGCAGGAGATAAATGGAAACGTCATTGAAGGACTGGCTTTGTCTTTGAACTTTTGGAGGCTATACTGTTCCTCTATAAATGCAGCTAATAGATCCCCTGTTACCTCAGACAAGTACAAGCTCCATAACATGTGACGGCTTCGGTGAGAGCCTTTGGAACAGGAGAGGACGACTGAAAGAGCCTGACGACAGAGCCTGACGTTTATATTTGTGCTGAGGACAATAAGAGATCAGACAACTGTCTCACTCTGTCTTCAGCCAAAAAGGAAAAGCAACATCAAAAAGCAGAATCTATTCAGTGAGGCTGAGCTCTGGTTACAGCCGGTTAAAAGCTGAGCTAAAAAAGACTCTTTCAGCTATGTCTGATGTTTGTGGGATGCTGTTTGATCCTGTGGGACAATAGACGAGCTTAGGTAAAGAGCTGTTGCATGAAGCTGCTGCTGGATCTGAATATTGACACATTTTCAGAGCTGGTGGACAATGGAGCTCATGTGACGAGTTACACTCTTCATCCCTGGAAGGTAACATCCAGGCGAGATGTGTTTAAAGCAGCACGCCGTCACTTTTCACGTCTTTCCTAATCTGCAGCTTTGTGAGACATGTTTTCTGAGCACATTAGTTACACACTCAACCTCTCCTCAGTCATCCACCATCGCTCTCTCTGTGCGATGCTATTTTTAGGACATTTGCATAAAGTTAAACTCCTTGTTGTTGTTGTGCTGCTCCAAGCTGCTTAGCATCTTCGCCCCCATGACAACATGTCCTCCTTTTAGAGAGGTTTCAGCGATAATGATAACCAATCCTCAGCTTCCTGAGTGTTAGATACTTGATGTTTAAAGCTGCACTGATAAACACACGGCTGATGTCAAGTTCTGAAGCAAAGTGCAGGAAAACTTTGTGGCGAATCAAAAGTAGGGCTGGGCAATAATCGCAAATCAGATTAAATCACAATATGTCCTGTTGCAATATTGTAATCGCAAACAGTGCAATGTTTCTATAACCTGAAATGTGTCAAAATATCAGCTACATTTTTTGCAGCAGATGTTTTCGAAGACAAACTGATAAAAACTAACTTTACAAAAAAAAACAATATAAGTTGTAAAAAGTGGAAAAAACAGCAAAAAGGAGTAATAAAACTTAGTTTGACGCAGTAAAAATGCCAAAAAAGCGACAGAAATTGGCATTTAACTTGAGATAAAACCTAGAAATACTCAAAAAGTAGCCGAAATGGTCCAAAAAAGGCAAAAAAGAGTAGAAAGTGATTAAAATTGCCAAAAAGCAATGAGAAGTTGCAAGAACAATTTTGGAGGAAGCTTTGAAAGAATTCAGAAAGCAGCAAAAATCTTGGAAAAAAGTGAAGAAAAACATTCAAAAGTGGTAAAAAAGTAGCAAGAACATTGTGATTCGACTTGGAAAAAAGTCACTTTATTGCAAAAAACAGTGGCAAAACAGAAGTGAAAAGTGGCAAAAAAAAAAAAAGTGAAAGTGTGAAAAGTGACTAAAATTGACAAAAATCAGCCACTGGAGTAGTAGTAGTGGGTTGTTGGCATTAAAAACATCCATCATTGTATTTCCTCTCTATAGCTTTTGATTTTTAAGGATGCAGGGAGCTAGAGCCAATCCAAACAGTCGCTGGGTTTTTAATTTCAGGGATTGTGTTTTTCTTTTAATGTAAAAAAGCCGCTTGTGGCAGTAACTTTTTTGACCTTAAGATGATGATGCTCTTTTATATATGCACGCCTTCCGGTTATTTATGAAGCATCGTACAGTTCTTAACCCAATTTTAGTAGTTTCTGCATCAATCTCAGATGTTTTTTCTGCTTGATGCCAATGATTTCAGCCTTTTTAAACAGACTAACATCTTTTCCACGACCACAGGATGAGTCTCTCTGGTTGTTTAAGAAATGAGAAGTTACTCATTGCATCTGCCAGGACTAAAGAACTTGTTTCCAGCTGAAAGATAATCGCCTGTGCAGTAATTATCCAATAGGAGGCTTGTACCTATTTGGTAAGTTAAATCAAGGTGGTGACTTTCTTTTTGGGCAGGCAGCATATATTTAATATGTTTCCTAAAAACTCCTTTCATGAGCTAAGTTTCAGAATGATAATCATGTGAAATCATTATATTCATATGTGTAACGTGTAACATGTGAATGCTGCACATTTTGAGTGGATATTTCCACATGTATCTGTCTCAGTCTGTTGTTTCTCTTTTAAACAGACTTTGTGCATAAATGTTTAAGAATGAAAAAGTCTGGACCTGGAAGGCTCAGTCAATAACTCAAAGCCAAGTTCATGACTGGCTCTTATCTCTTTTCCCTGGTCTGTTTTTATGGCGGATAAAAACCTCCGTCTCTTTGACCTTGTCCCTCATTGCATTAGCAGAGAGCCGGTTCAGAGATCCAGACCCAGTAAAACTTAAAGAGACAGGGACAGCAGGGTCCTCTCTGTACAGCCAGGCTCTGCCCATCTAAGGACCCTGCTGTCATCAATCAGTGGCTCCAAATCTGGCAATCCCATCAGCCACCTGGGTTGCAGAGTCCGGAACCCAACACCCGCCGTTTGCCAATTAATTTTCTGATAAGGTTCAAAGGCAGAGCAGTGGAGGCGGAGGAGGCGAGCGGGGGGTCCGCGCGGGCCGAAATCCAACACACACAGACTGAAATACGTCACGAAAAGCACCTTAACTTTGAGATTTAACGCTCAAACACTTCTGACTGCTCCCATCTTTTTTCCTTTTCCTAGAATAACGCGATTAATTAAGATCCAACACAAGTAAGCTCACACTCTCTTTGACCTTTTGACCTCTACCCAAGAGCGGGGACTACTTTACAGCCCTCGAAAGACACCGTGGGTTTGTCAGGAGAGAAGGGGAGGGGAAGGAGGGCTGACCAATTAAACAGCGGCGTTCCAGCGAGCAAAGCGTACCAGACGGGAGCAGAAGGAAACTCATTTAGCAGATGAGTGGTTTTTGGGAGCACGCGGCTCCTGTGAGGAGTGAGAAGTGCGAGGCAGACAGCGCCGACGGGGATAGCGAGCTTCCTGTATGTAACAGCACGGAGGAGGACAGCCAATCATAACACAGACGAC
Organism: Thalassoma bifasciatum; assembly: GCA_008086565.1. Lineage (NCBI taxonomy): Eukaryota > Metazoa > Chordata > Actinopteri > Labriformes > Labridae > Thalassoma > Thalassoma bifasciatum. The sequence continues at coordinate 25,559 of RPOG01002992.1, read as the reverse complement.
TTATAAACAAGCAATGTGTTGTCGAAGCGAGCTCGAAGATGGATCCTTTTAAAGGCAGAGATGAGGCTGCTGTGCTCTTAATCTGTTTTGCACACATTCAAAACAGCGAAAAAAGGGAACAGAAATACAGCCTAAGTGGGTGCACAGGCTTCTGGAAGGCATTACTGCTCATTTTGAGGCTTAAACTCCCCTAAAACACCCTTTTCTGCACTTCTCATCATTAAGAAGGTTTTTACCTGTGACATATTTTCCACATCAGGTCAGACTTCCAATAAAACATTCACTGGCTTTCAGAAAGTACATAAGGCAGCGTATTTCTGTTAAATGAAGTGAGAAACATTTTCAGCCTGCGTTACACAAAAGAGCAAAGTTTTCACTGACTCTCTTTCAACTCTTATACAGCCTCTTCCTTCTTTTTCATGCGTAGCGAAGAACGGATGCGTAGAAGCAGCGTTTTTAATACCCTCACACATGAATCCCACATGTAGCACTGTTAAATTGGACGGGATCATTATGATGTCTGAATTCAGCCCCGTCAGCTGGCCAACAGCTTGTACTCTTGGCTACTCGGCGCTGGCTCACACATGTGGCTTTCTCTACCAGGGCTCCAAATGCGTTCAGTACGCTTAGTGTCAGCGCAACTTAAGTTTCCTGCGTAAGGATGTGGGCAAAAGCTTGGCTGGACTTGTATCTGGCTCGCAGTGAGAGCTGGATGAAGTACAGGCTTCTATTTAGAAAACCTATTCATGGCAGCTCTGAAGTTTGGAGTAAACATCTCTTGAATCTTTAATTCCTTAAAAGGCTCGTCTACATTCTCTTTAAGTGTCTCGATGTTTTCTTTCTTACTCAAACCCCCTGGCTCCAAACAAAATGTAGCTTTTCTCAAAAGCTCAACTTCTCTACATTGATCATTTTGTAAGACTTGTTTTGCGTTGACGTTGCATTTAAAAATCAATTCTTCCATTTTCTGCAAAAGCTCAGGCAGACACTCCTCTTAAATCCAGATATGAGTGTAATTTCAATACCATATGCTACATTTTTCCAAGATCAAAGCTGTGACTTCTTTGGCTTAAAGACAGAAAAGTGGTCGGATCGTGTCCTTAAAAATCCCCCGACTGAAAAGGCCGACCTGCCTCCAGGTCTTCGATTTACAGTCAATATAATGTGATAAAAGAAAAAGAGCCCAAAGTGAGACTTTGTCGGACTTTTCTCACATTCAGAGGAGAGAAAAAGGGTGAGGCAACAGCTGTGCAATAAAAGACGTGTGGCTTTATGAGTTATTATTCATTTTTAGTTCATATTCTGTCTGTCTAATCTTTCTTTTCTCTGTGGCTCAACTTTTTCCATCCACTTCAACTGTGTCCCTTGGCTTGGCTGAGGGACCGCAGACCCCGCCGGCAGGCCCTGCGTCTCGCTCTCTGCAGGATTTAATATCCACATCCTGCCTAAAGCAGCTAAAGATGGAGCCTTTAACTAATCGAGAGCGATGCCTGTGATGTAATGTGAACTGTGGGAACGGCACGAGGACCATCGGAGCGGCGGGCCCCGATAATCAATCGCTGGCCGCTCTCCTCGGGGCTCTGTGACACCTGTGGCCTCAACACGGCTCGGATAACGTCAACATGAGAGGGAGGGGGACGGTCCTCGGTGGGTTTGTGTGAGTCAGGGGGAGGAATTATGTGGAGACAGACGGGAACAAAGTGGTAGTCAGTGTGTTAGTGTTACTGTGTGGAGGTGAAGAGAGTTCAGTCTGTCTCCAACACTTTGTTATTGAAGGTGCTGACACAGTTCATAGGTTAATGACGGCACCATAAACAGAGGGTAACTGTCTATTCAGGGACGGATATCTCCAGATCTATTGATTGAAATTGATTTTACACTGTTGAATGTGAGTAAAAACATCATGGTTTTACTTCAACAGGTTTATAATGTGACTGTTTAATCCAACAATTCCACCCCTTGATTTTACATCCTCAATAAGACCTCTAAATTTATTTATTTTTTCTTCTAACTGCATGTTTATGTACCCGTCGCTCTCAGAAATGTTCACTTATTGTGTTGCCTGCCTTTAACCCGTTTAATCCCAAAGTTTTCTCTGCAAAACAACTGCATGCATTTCACTTCTTAGATCTTCCTAACAAATAATATGTACATTTTTTTTTCCATTCCATCTTGGTTAGGTTGCTGAAAATCTAAGTTTTATACTCTGCAATAATTGTTGCCAGTGGGATTAAACGGGTTAACCTCCAAAACCCTGGTATATACTTTGACTCAAAAAATGACAAACTCAAATTGAATAGATTTGATATCCCTGCATCTACAAGGTCTATTTGAATCATTATAGTGTCATAATGAAGGGACCACTTGTCAGTATTTGGCTCAGATTTACAACTCAATATCAAAACAACAGAAAGTTTGGTTGAAGTTTAACTTGGCAGCGTTTGTGGCATAGTTTTTCCTCTTTGATTTCTTGTGCAGTTTGACTCTTTTACATAAAAAGTGCTTCGCTTTATTCCTTTTGTGGCAGAACAACCTTTAAGTCTTCCAACTGAAGGACTACCCATCATGCTTTTCAGTGAGGTGAATGAGGTCTCATGGTCTAGGAGCAGCTGGTAAATACCTCTGTACTGAAAACAAACTTTCATTCAGCTCTTTAGAAAGATCAATTCTTGAGTCTCTTAAAGGCTCCAAGATTTTAAAGTGCACAACTTTAGACTGTATAATGAACAGAACCAGCCTCAAGTGGACTCTTGAGGAACTACAGTCTGATATAATCTCATATTCAATGTTTTAGCTGATATTGGACAGATATCTGATATCAATATAAGATCAGGACACCCCTATTTGTAGCATATGTAACTACTTTTGTGCACATATGTCTGTTTCCCAAATGAATTTGCTTCCAGGGTATTTATACACATATACTTAAATAAGGATAGAGTGATAATCAGCTCTGATCATAACATTTTGCCAGCATCGGCCAATGCAATATCTATTCAAACTGGGTTATTTTGTCTTTTATGCAGCCGTGTATCACTATCTTTATCGGCCGGTGTGGCGTTGTCATAGAGACTTCATACTGTAAATCAATTCGGTCCTACTTGACCCAATCAGGAAGCTAAGAAAAAGCAGAAATCATTTATTTTGGCTGATAATCTCCTCATTATAAGTTGTAGATAACAATTAGGCAGATATCTAGTGATGAGACTTTTTCAAGATCACTCAGAAAGTCCTCACAGTCCCTTTAATGAACATATGTTTAAAGGCATTTCAACAAAGTGTGTGAGGTTTTTATTCTTCAAACTTTAGACACCAGTATTTCTACTTTTACTGCAAATAATAGGAATAAACTATATCAGCCTATCTCTAGTCTTCAACAAAGAAATGTGGAAAACTGATCATACTATTTCCATTTATATCCAATTAAACCTCTACTTTTAGTCATATTCTTACAGTATTAGATTAAATATGCCATTGTAAACTAGTTTTGACATTGGCAATCCTCACTTAGGGGGCCACTGCTCTAATCTCCCCTTGAACAACCCACCATGCTTCATAAAGTCTTCCTGACTCTGATCCTTATGAATCTTTTATCCTCTGTTTGAATTATCTCACTCTGGTATGAATCACGGTGTCACTTCTGTGATAAAAATGTGCTCTAAAATCTGCTTTACATACTCGATTAGACTCCTGATGAATGTGCGACCACCCTCACTTTTACTGTGTACAATAAAAAATTACAAGTTCATCAACTTTCCACAAACTCAGACACTTTCCACAGACCTGGTGTTGTTTCCAGAGCCTTCCTGCTCCGAATATCTCGGCTCTTATATCATCAATTTCCTGGCGTGTGTAAAGATACTTCACGTCGACTTAGCGCCGTGACAGTATTGACAGTTAGTTGGCCCCGCAAGCTATTTGAAAGCTGTTTCTGCACAGTAGGAATAAAAATTGAGACCATATTTTAATCCATATCACTCCCAGGATATCAGTCCTGAAAGCAGCGGAGTGGAAAACGGGCAGAGAGAAGTCCAAAAATACGCTGTCAGACAGAACTTAAACTTTGGGAGCTATTACCTCGTCTGCATCCGTGGCTGTTAGCTGCATTATCCTGAAGCCATCGCCGACGTTCTCCTCAATGGTCACATCAAGGATGTCATTAGGGAAAACAGGCGGGTTGTCATTGACGTCCTGCAGCGTGATCTCCACCTGCAGAGGAAGAATAAACACAAGAGTTTCCGTTAGTGCTGCGCCAAACTGGGCCTGCTACAGCCGTTAACATGGCTGGAAAGAAAAGGAGAAAATGTCAGTTCTCTTGAGTTTCACATGATGAAGACGCTGCAGAGGGAAAGGGAAACTTATCATTCGCTCCAGAGAGGGAAAGTTGTGAAATTATGAAGTGAGGCGAACTGTACAGACTGTAATGGCCATAACCTAAACAGACTGAAATACAGCTTCATCCAAAGATCATCTGTTTAGATTTGGAGGAATAAGTCTTTATCCTTCTATGGCAGCTACAGTCAGTTTATTAAGACATCTTCAGAACCAGATTGTACAGAAAATATTTGTTCTGGAATGAAACAACACGTCAGATGGGATCAAAGTGGGACTTGTGGGATCAGGACGCCAATGTAATATTCTGAGTTTGAGGGGCTTAAGAGAGATAATAGAGGAAAAAGAGCTCTGAGACACTCCACTGTCACCGGATGTCCTGAAAAACGCGTCCCTATAATCGACAGAATGACCTTAGGCTCTTTTCTGTGGAGACTCATAGCAAGTGTAAGAGGAGAGCAAACTGATTCCCACTTTTATGTCCTACAAACCAAAATAAACACACATCACAGCGGACCACAGACCCCCCATGTGGATAAAAGCCGCCCCACGTAGCGAGACTCGCTCTGATGAAACGTGACCCAGCAGAATCAGGAGTGAAACATATGATTAGATCCACTTTTATGTAAATGATCTAACTTTAAGTGTCTCAAAACGTTATATTTAGCTTTTACTCATTCAACAGTAGACCATGTAAAGACCCCCAACATCTCCCCACCACATTCATAGAGCTCCCTACACATATCCAAGATAGTGGTTGTTATAGTAGATGACCATAAATATGTATTTCCCAATGCTCGTGTTTTTCTTTGTGGTTTGAGGCTCTTCGGTTTCAATCGAGGGAAATCTAACTGCTGCAAAAAACATCCAACACAATAGTGAGCTTTAGGGGAAGGTAGCTTCCTGTTTCAGTATGACAATGCTTCATTTTCCTCAGAGCCAGGCCTGTAAAGATTTCCCTGATTTGGTGTGGAAGAATTTGACCAGGCTGCACAGAGACACGACCTCGATCCCGTCCCATCACTTTTGGGAAAACAAGAGCAAACAGGCGCTGAGCCAACGTCAATGACCGACCTGACAAATACTCGACCTGCAGAAAAAAATCACACAATCAAACAAAGTAAGCAACTAAAATATTAAAGTAGGGATGTTCCAATCAGCATTCTTTGCCCCTGATCCTGATTTTTTAGGATTGGATACCAGCAACAGATAGTTTCCAGAGTACAAATCTGATTCTTGGGTTTGTGAAGATAAACTTTGCTAAAGAGGTCAGAAAGTGAAGCTGCTCACTTATTTGTTTTTTTAACAATAATGAAGAGCAAAAATCATAGTTAAAATACACCTTAAGCTCCCCTGAACATGAATGCTTACAATACAGCATGCTAAAATCTGGGGCTGCCCTTAACATCAATGTACCTTATTGTATTATTCTATCAACTTTATGATGTTAGGCGAATGGAGTGCGCCTTTTTCTACTGTTGCATTACAACTGACAGCAAATTATGCTGAATGATCGCTAAAGTGAATGATCAGTAGTGGAAATAAGCTATAATGCCGATAACCGATGCATTAAAACGTGCCAAATTTGAACCCAATCCATAGGCCTGTTGCAGTAATCAATACATCAATTAATTGCACGATAATTTTAAAAAAAGGTCGATAGCTTTGCCAGGCTTGATGAGCTTTTTATTCACCAAAGACACTGGATAATGAGTTAACTTTGCTGTATCGCTGTGAGTAACAGGGTCTATTTTATATGTTGCTTTTGGTTGTGTTTGGTTTTTATTCAAGTGCATTTTTTGTTTACAAAGGTCCGAACTGGATTGGCAGTTTTGCCTGTTAAATATCTTAATGTCTGAGCCTAATATTTAATATATATATAAGTGCAATTTTCTTTACAGAGACTTTATACTTTATTTATTGTTCCAGTTTTGCAAGTGCATTTTTTGTTAACAAGGGCTGACAGTGCATTTTATTACTTGTTTTTGGTTGTGCTGATTATTTATTTTGGATATTTACAATGTCTTTTTTTCACAATATACTTCCACTTTTAAGTAGTCTTAAGAAATGAAAGGTTATTTGCCTTTAAAAGGGTGTACCTGCAATATTATGCCATTATTTTAATATTAGTTGAAAATGGTATCAAAATGGCAAAATTATCGTTTATTGGAATAATTTCTGGGACACTTTATCGTCCAGCAAAATTTGTTATCGTAACAGGTCTACCAATCTGATACAAGGGATCAGGAGTGGGACATCCTCAAATTAAAGCAAAGCTCAAACAAGAATCACCACCCAATCAGCTGTGACACAAACTCAGCTGATCAGATCCTGAGGGTACGTAGAAACCCTGAGTTTGTCTTACATTTCCACTCTCACCCACCGACTTAAACTTCTACCCCCTCTGCCTCATCCACTAACCCAAATATGCATTTCAAAGCCAGTAAACATGGCTCGCCTTCGAATCATAACAGACATTTAACTGTGCATTCTCTGTTTATTGCCTCTATAAATATGGAAAAGCCGTGTTTAAATTCTCCAGTGATAGAATCTCCATTAATGTTGACAGTGATTATGGTAATTCTCGCGCCAGGCGTCACAACGTGCCCCCGCTTCTTCCTGCTACGCACACATGAAGCTGGAGAGATGAAACGGGAACAGTTGGGAAAAGTCTACAATGGCTGAGTTTCCCATCAGGCATTTTCACAAAGACAATAGCCTCAAGGTTGTTCGACCACCAAGGTTGGGGGAGTCAGATACGGCGGCCTATTCATACCCGAGTATTGACAGGAAAAGCCGACTTCACATGTCCCATAAATCTGCTCCGGAGCGAACAGTAGCAGGAAACTCTTTGTAGCAGCTGCGGCAGATTTCTGAGTTCATTAAAGATGACCCAGAACAAAAAGCGAGAGGGAGACACGGCGGAAATGGTGTCACAGTCTGGATGAATAAAATATGACTGTTTACTACGACCACAAACAAGGCGAGTCTACACAGGCCACAATTACAACCAATCTCATCAATGGACCCTTATTCAGCTGATCCACTTCTGCCAAGATGAGATTGTTGTCCACTTATTAAACTGACTCGGTGTTGGTGCTGCTGTGTCTGCATGAGTGGAGATAATTACACGAGAACAAGACAATTATGTCCCGGGCACAGACGATGCAGAAGTCGCATAAACAAGCCACAATGGCAGCGGCTCTCCACTCCACTTGCACTTGAGCCCAGGGACCAGGGCAGAGTCAACAAACAATGAATATTTATCTCCCGCCCTGTGTGTCCCCTTGATGTGTAAATAATGCAAGGCCCACTTCTTAGGAGTGAACTAATTAGGGTAGAAGTGCAGTTTTGAGAAATAATTACGCCTCATGCTTCCAGTTTGCACTGCAGGCTCCCAGAGGACGAAGACATATCAAAGAGCTTTGGTAACAAACTCAGAGTAAGGAGGAAGAGGAAGCAAGGTCAGGAGGGGGGAGGCTGAGGGAAGTCGGGGGAGCGGTTTTTGTTCCCTGTACCTGTCTGTGAAAGAGTCAGGTGAAACACATTACTCTACAAGGTAAAGATTGTGTTTCACGCACGTCTGTTTCAAGTTGCAGGTGCTGCCAACAGTCTGCCAGGGTTTGATTATTTATGAGGCTGGATGAATGATTCACACATCATGTGGTTCTCCAGCGCCAACAAATTGATGTGTATTTGTCAAAGAGGCTGGAGTTGGAAGTAATAAATTAATCTTCTTTAGACAATCCCAGAACTTAAACCCAGCAAAGACAGGTGGGATAATTCAGACGTCTGGGTTTATGTAACAATCCCAATTCATTGAGTAAAATATAAATGAAAAACAGAATACAATGATTTACAAATCCTGTCTAACCTAAATACAATTGAATACACTTCAAAGACTAGACATTTAACCTTCAAACTGATAATCTTTTCCTGTTTTTTATTCACTCATTTTGAATTTGATACCTGTACATGTTCTTAAAAAGCTGTGAAAGTTGAGAAATGCTGAAAAAAACAGCTGTTTGGATCATTCCACAGGTGAACAGGCTCATTAGAAACAGGTGAGGTCATGATTGGGTATAAAAGGAGCATCCCCAAAAGGCTCAGTCCTTCACAAGCAAAAATGGAGCCAGGTTTACCACTTTGTCAACAACTGCGTGAGCAAATCGTCCAACAGTTTAAGAACAATGTTTCTCAACTTTGTCCAACTGCAGGAATTGATGGATTTCATCATCTACAGTCCATAATATCATCAAAAGATTCAGAGAATCTGGAGAAATCTCTGCACGTAAGCAGCAAGGCCCAAAACCAACATTGAATGGCCGTGACCTTTGACCCCTCAGGCGGTGCTGCATTAAAAACCCACATCATCGTGTAAAGGATATTAGCACCACCCGAGTCCTTGTGAAGTCTTTTGGTAACAGTCAATTGTGTCAAGTAGTGATGTAGATGTTCACTGTCAAGTTTGAGATGGTACGTTTCTGTTTCAGTCTGTAGTTGTTGTGTGTGTTTGCGGCGGCGGCCGAAGAGACCCGGGCTCGAGTAGACTCTACCTGACTCCGTTTCACCTTTTCAGACGACACCAGACTCAAGTCCACATTTAAACTCTTTTTGGGAATCATGGACGTGGTGTCAAGTTCAAAAACAACATCTGTGATGGGGGGGTGTTAGTGCCCATGGCATCATGGGTAACTGTCCCAGTATCTGTGACGGCAGCATTGATGCTGAAAGCACATTACAACAACGTGGCTCCGTAGTAACAGAGTGCAGCTACTAGACTGACCTGCCTGCAGTCCAGACCTGTCTCCCATTGAAAATGTGTGGAACATTATGAAGAAGAACAGAGACCCTGAAAAGTGATGTAACAGTGAGAAACATGAACCTGTCCCAGCTTTTTAAGAATGTGTCACAGCATCAAATTTAAAACGAGGAAATATCTATAAAAACAATAAAGATTATCAGTTTGGAGACTAAATATATTGTCTTTGATGTGTATTCAGTTGAATGTGGGTTTAACTGGATTTGCAAATTATTGTGTTCTGTTTCTATTTACGTTTTACACAACGTTCCGACTTCAATGGAACTGGGGTCGTACATTAACAACTCAAAGAGTTCAAATCCAAAACATCAGCTCATCCATATCCAGTGCAGACGTGTGTTTCCACCAGAATAACTAGAATCTAGTGATGTTTTGTTTTATGAGCTGAGGTTTTGAGGCATTTGAAGCGTCTGTGCTGAATGGATTTTTAATTGTGTTGCACTCAAAGCACTGGAAAATAAAAAAGAATTTGGAAAAATGTGTCTTCCCAGTAAAAAAAAAACAACCCATGTGATTTTTAATATTTTGCAGATCGTCCTGGAATTTCTGAAAACCAAAGACATGGCTCTGAAGAAAACGGAGGACAGAGAGATATGTGGTGCATCCAAAGTGGCCAGAATATTATTTTTGGAAGAAGACAAGCTGTTGTGTAGTCTTTTCAAAGCATAAATCACATGCATAATATCAATTTATGCAGCAACTTTCTATGATTTGGACAAATGACCCTAAAGCCTTGCTGCATTGCTTCGTATTCTCCATATTAAGACATCCTAATGAAAACGTGTTCCTGGAAGCCGAGCAGACAGAAGACATCAAAGTTCAGACGTTTCTCTGAGCAGTAACAGACTACACCAAAATAGCTCTTCACTCGCACAGATGTCAGAAGATTCTCGTAGCAGCTGAAGGTAAAAGCATCACCTGCAGCCTGGAGACCAAGAGGAGCGCAGGTTTTCATATGTTTTCAAACTTCTCACGCAGCCACCCTGCCAAGTTTTCCTGCAGACGGAGCGGACGATGGAGGGGAAAGTAACAGCAGGAGTCTATTGTTTAAGCACAATCCCATGTCGGCTGTCAGTTACACTCTCAGCTCTGTTTAATGAGCAGTGAAGCGCCTGATTAATTAAGTGACCGCAGGTTTGCATTACACATGAGTCATACTGAGCATGCTCACCTCTTAGGCAACCGGTTCGAGTTCACCTCATTAGTAAAACAACTCTTCCAAAGCACACCATGCAGAAAAAAGGAACCTCTCAGACTGATGCAACAGTTGGCCGCGGGAGCAGAAGCTGAGCTCATCAGATCGTAAAAAAGTGGAGCAGGGTGCGTCTCATGAAGGAAATAATCATTTCACCATGATTGAATATCTGATTGGACGCTGTTGACGAGTCGGGGTCAAGGGTCGGGGGAAGCACCGACTTCCAGCTCTCATTACACTCAACCTGCAAAGATTGAATGATTCCACTTTGCATCATCCTTTTTTTTTTTTTTTTTACCAATGATGACGACAAACTGGGATCATGAAGCTGTTCCAAATATAGCACTTCATCACACAGAAAGAGCCAGAATTAAAGAAGTTGCTCATGCTTGGCACGGGAATGTTTGCAATGCCTTAAAGGTGCAGCGCGTAGAAGTTGGCAGCTTTTGGCCAAACAGAAACAGTGGAAATAGAATCTAATGTTTATATACGTATGTGAAGTGTTTTAAAATGAGTGTACAATAATCCCCATAAAACTTTCATTTTCTTTTCATTAAAGCGACTATGAGGAAAGTCTGTTTGGAGTGGATTGGACATGGACTTTTTTAACTCTACTTTTCTTTGTTTAAGACAACTTTTCACCGCATATTTCGCAATGAGGTGATGTATTTATCAACAGTTACGTAGCGCTGAGGTTTGAAACTATGTAAGTTTGTAGCGTAGTTTAGTAGCCGGCTACATTTAGCGCTACTCACAGCTTGGTGCACTGAGACATATCAGTACCATGTAATGTTAGTGAATCTTGGTTGTGTCCTACCAGTGCTCATCTACCAACTCCAACCTCACCAAGCAGAGCAAACATAACCTGGCTCTTCATTTTATTTATAGACTCTCAGGTTTGAACACATCACTGCAGATTAACTGCACAAAGCTCCTGTTTAGGCCTCTAGCTTTTGTTTTAGCCTTTAGCCCATGCTCTATCACTCTCCTCTTTAGCTTTCTCCTGCTTGTCTGTACCTTTTCTGTCATGCAGTCAAACTAAAGGGTCCACTATTTCTACTAAAAAAAAGGAAAAGTGACTTGAACCAGTCCTGCTTGGAGCTGAGAAATAGCATTAGAAATATCCTATTTTAGCACAATAAAAAAATATATATTTACATTCCCGTGGGTGCTGTTCATGGAGGCAGACATAACAAGTTGCCATGTTTGTTTATGGCAGATTTTGGGAGATGGGGGGAGCTAAATGCGGTTTCCAAAATGAGCCTCGCCGCAGGTGGTGTCTCTTGTCTTTTCCTTCAAACCTTCTGTACTTCAACCTTTAACAGTTATTGACACTACCAAGATCATTTTGACAAATCGGTGGCACAACCTTTGTAACAGTACGGATTTTGGCTTTGGTTAGCATTTCTTCTCTACTGTGTTGACAGAACAAAACGACACCTACAATCCCCAGCTTACAACCTATGAAAAATAATGGTTCAAGAAATGACTAAATAAACCCTCACCTCATCGCTTCATGTTACTGTTGTAAATGATACCATCTTTGGAAATGTGTTTGATCTGCATAGGCTTTCGTCGCTTGGTGATGGGATGTTTTAAGCTTATTCTAAAAGCTGAAAGCTGATGTCGCTAAAATTCCAATTTCTACGCACTGCACCTTTAAAAGAGAATGCAACAAACCTTTAAAGTATGTGAAATCCATTGACATATGATAAATAAGCAGCTCAAGTTAATCCAATCTGCTCTGTTTGCTTACAATGACATGATGGTTATCTTGGGTTTCATTGGGCCTCGTGGTATGTGACGGAGACGGTTGGTGCAGCTTGGTCTGGTTAGCGGAGCGTTCCAACAGAAGCAGAGAAACACAAAAGCTCGGATTTCTGCGTCTCTAAAAAAAGGAGCAAAGGAGCCATAACTGAGCCATCTCACATTCAGACAGAGAGGTTACATCCTTTTCCAACCGCTGACTGCGAAAGCTGGGAGGAGACACACCCATGCAGGTCAGTCAGGATGGCCTCACATATTCCCACAAGTGCTTCAACAAAGCGCTGAACTCCAAGGGGCTTCGTAATAAGTTCCTGCACTTTTTAAGAGGCGCGGAGAAGAGGAAACTCATATCTAGGCGCGGAGGTTACACCAGTTCAATCCTGAGCTACTTCAACCGCTCATTAAACTCTCCAAACAAAGTCCATACACATGAGAATCCAGCTCAGTTTAGGTGTGGACAAGTCTGATATTAAGACATATAGGTTGTATTTCTTTCACTTGAATCCTTCAAAAAGCCACACCTGTGCAGGTCAGTGAGTATGTTCCCATAACTGCTTCAACAAGCCTCGAGATGAACTTCGTCCACATTGCAGAATCATTAAAGTAGACCTTTTTAACAAAGTCCATCCACATGGGAAAATTCGTCTTCCCCAAAGCTCCTGCACCATTTAGGGTCCAATATATCGTATGAAGAAGCCTGTCAGCCTTTCAACTTCGCAAATGGATTGCAGACCGTCTAGAAAAAGCTCTGGGCCTGTGTCTGTGTTTGCCTTGCTTAATTTGAAAACCTTATGGCGTGATGAACCCCGCTCTGATGAATGCTCTGTACGCACGAGGAACTGTGAAGTGATAAAATACCACATCCAACATAACTCATTTCCTGCAACTCTAGAGATGTGCAGACAAAGACCACTTCTTCGCCACTTCCTCCTTTACCTCTCCTGGTTGTTTGGGCAGAACGTCGTAGACTCTTGGTTACAAATTTATGACTCAAGTTTCTGCAGGTCAAGGACACTTGTGGATGTGCCAACTTGGCTCTGTCTTTTCACAACAGAAGACGCACTAAATAATTAAGACAAGGTCAAAGTGATCTCTTCTGTACTGTTTCCTCAACACGTGTACAATCGAGACCGGCTCGACGTGTCAAACAAATGCCTGCAGAGTAATTCATCTTCCGACCGCAGTCATCAGGCTCTGCAAAGTGCAAAGCGCGCTCCAGAGACAGGAATTTGAGCGTGCCGGAGATGGGAATGTGCCCGGGAAAGAGCAGACAAAGCTGGAAAAGAGCCAAACCTCAACGCGGGGTGCGAGGGGAGAAGTCAGGATGCGATCATATCCCCGTGAAATACTCTGCCGTCCAATGGAAAGAGAGGAAAAAAAAGAGCAAGACAGACCAAACAAAACACAACAGGAGGGTCTGCAAACCATCAAGAAGCACCTTGGTCTTATGTAACCGACACGAGGAGGGACAGTGTCGGACAAGTGGTTTCAATAAAGGGGGGGATCGCTGTCCTCTCAGTGGACCACTTCTCCAACTGTTAAGGATTGTTTGTCTACAGCAGGCCCTCTGAAAAGCTTCGCCAAGGAGGTTCCCTCTGGTGGGATAGATGTATATAATCCAACCTCATCTGCTCATGTGGACTCTGGGTATCATTTCATACAGGTTACAAGCACGTCAACAGTTCTCCATACAGGATAGAGGAAATAAATCCTGACGGTTTGTCATTTTTAATGTTCCAGAGCAACGTAAACTGAGGTTCTTCTTCATGAAACGAAGCCATAACTCTGCCTCTATTATCCCTACCTGAGAGAGTTAGATGGAAAGTTTAATTAGACCTTGTGCAAGATCAGAGCAGAGCTAATGGAGTCGAGACAAGATTTAGCTCTCCTTGAAGCTGGAGTACAATTCAAAGCCATCACTGAAATTACCATAGCCTATTAAACGCAGCGCGCGCCGTATCCCTGGATTATAAGGTTAGAACATCAAAACAAGAATTTCCTCCTTCTGTTGAGATGAAAGGTAAATAACAAAATAATTGGCCTGTTTGTGAAAAGTATGCTTTGAAGAAGAAGGGAAAGAAATGTATTTTCTTTTTATCAACTTTTCTGTCTTTTTAAAGGACTTCTTAAAGGAAATCAGACATCTATCAGGATCTACGTTGGTGCCACTGACTCTGCGTGAGTCTGCGTCCTTATCACTCAACTTTCTCCACAATTACCTCCAATTACTGCATTCAGAGCACGCAGACCATGGAAAGAAGAGAAAGTGAGAAACACAGCACTTTGTAACACGCTCTTAAAATAGATCCAAACAGAGATTTTCTGATTTTTAAGCATTCCTTATAAGGAGAAATCTACTTTTTTTATGGCTGCAACAGACAACAACCTGCACAGCTCTGACGAGGTATTCAGAGATCGACGATAAGAAGTGAGCTTTACGAGAAATCCATCAAGTTTTTTAAACAAAGCAGACTGTTTCTCATCCTGAGCAGAAACAGTTTATTCTGAAGCTCATGTGAGACAAAAGAAAAGAAAGAAAAGTCCCCGAAACTGGACATAAAAGCTTCAACTCAAATCCAAAAGCTGATATATAACACAATGGACTCTCCAAGACTGTAAAGGAAAAGTTAGGGTCAGTGCCACTGGACCTTTGACAGAACAAATAGATCACTCCTCGACCATTTAACACACTGAAGCAGACACTTTTGACTGCGTTTACTTTTGTGATCCAGATCTGACATGGAAAGGAGCTTTTTTATCTTGTAAAGTCACAGTTATAAATCAGGGATCTGTATGTTTTCAACACCACTAATGATATACAAAGTAATGATCAGATTTTACAGTCTTCATTTTTCTGGATTTGGGTTTGCAGAGAGAATCGTCCCAAGAGCTGTGAATGTCCACATCACTTCCTCCGGCCAATTTTGCTACAAATGGAAATATTCAACATTAATGAGACCCTTTCAGGTTCTCTCAAGGGTATTTATTTATATATATTTATGTTTTTTAAAACCACAGATAGAGCTGTTTCAGTGTTTCAGAGGACTTTTCCTTTATGGGCGAACTACATTGCATGTTGAGTCCTGGAATATTGCACGAAAATAGAGTATTTGATACAACTTCAATTTTACATATTCATTTTGTTAGACCATAAGCATTTTTGCTCAAGGGGTATTTCAGAGGGTCCCGAAAAGGAGAAAAAACACATTTTTCATGTCTATTTGTCATTCTGTATCACTGTTTTTAATATTGTTTTCTTTTATTTATATTAATACGACTAACTTTTTCATTTTATTTACATTTTTTTGAGTTATGAGGCCACAAAACAACAATTAAGATGTTTAATATATGACTTAGACAATTATGCAAACTATTCTTGTGTTAAGACACTTTTTCCAACATATAACACTGGCCTGGGGGTTCAGTGCTTTGCTCAAGGGCACTTCAACAGCGCTCAGGAAATAGCGCTAACACCTTTCCAGCTATCAATTCAGATCTTAAAATAAGCAACAGAAGCTACCAAGCCAAAGCCCTAAGGACCAATCAGATTATCGCCTGTGATTGGACGTGAATAACAAAACAGTGTTGTAAATTGCTGCCTGTGTCCAGTGTTTTTATTTATTTTTTCATTTTTTTACCTTTTTGAGGCATATGTCCCTGTACAGTTACCATAGTTTGGTCTAGCTGTGCATGTATCAACTTTCTGAAGTTAAGCGAACTCAGATTTCTCCATTACACTGTACTGGATCAGTCTTTAGGAGAAAACTGTGCTCGGTGGCGTCTAACATGAACGATCAGATGAGATTATTCATCGGCTCTGATCTGATTTATCAGGATCAGGTAATCCCTCAAATAGCTGGATCTTTTTCAGAAGCCTTCTGTATTTCATCTGTCTGGAGCCGACGTACTTATACATGTATCAGACTGAGAAACTTCCAAACAGCTCAGTATGTAATGTCAGCAGGTTTCCATCTGATAAAGACTTAATCTGAGTGATGTACGGCAGATATCAGAAACCTCGCTCTGGTTTCTTTGGTTTCTCAGACCTCTGGAAGCTCGTCTTTAGGCTTCAAAGCCTGTGATAGATGTAGAAGCTTTACATAAAGCAGACAAACAGTTTCATAGTGACTGATCTGCGTCTGGATTTGACCTGATTATCAAAGACGTTGTGTCTGTGGTGACATTTCCCTCTCAACCGAGAAACTAGGTTGAGTAATTAGCCCACTGTAATGATGTTTGGGAATAACTTGATTATCACATCATTGGATCTGGTTCCCCTCACTCTGCGATGTTTGGGAGCTCAGATAGCATCAGGAGAAATGTTGTTCCCAGACTTTCCCTCACTGCTTAGCTGATGACAGGCTCAGGGTTTTCAGATTTGTTTGCTCTTCGATCTAGAGAGGAGGAAAAAAAAACAAAAAAACGCAGAAATCTTGGCCTTTGGAGGGAAATGTATTTTCACGTTGTTAAGAAAGATTGCTCTGCAGGTCTGTAAAGAATGCCAGATTCCATTCATGTCATAAAAAATCTGTTTTACTATTAACTCTGAACTGAGCTTGAACCGACTACATCACTCGTTGGCAGAGCTCCTGGGATGAAAAAAAGCCAAGTTGAAAATTGAAAAAAGATGAAACTGTTTACTACGTTCAAACAAACACGAGGACTGCGAGCCGGGGATGTGCATACGATGGTATAGAAAGCAGATTTAATCCAAAACAGAAGTCGGATTGTTGTGAGAAAAGCTCCAGGAACCCCCTGCAGCCCCTGTTTATGTGAAAAAAAAAAAAAAACGCTCTAAACATTGGGGTTAGGAGGAGCAGGAGAGTGGGGGTGGGAAGGATGTGTGTGTGTTTGTGTGTGGGTGAAAGGGGAGTAACCCGGTAGTCGAACTTGTGCCTGACCCATGATCCCAACTGCCACCCAAAGCTTCTGCTGACCAGGCAAAAAATGGGTACATAGTAAAGTCAGTGAAAACAGAGGACAACAGCTAAGTTGCACAACTTCAGATCTGATTTTTAAAAAAGATTCTTGTTTGCATTCTTTTGTAGAGAATTGTGCAAATATGAAGCAAGCAGTGGTTTACTTAGTTTAGCACAACAAGTGGAAAGACAAAAGACAATTAAAGCAAACAATTCAGGACTTATTTTGCAACTACTGGGCTCATTTTAAAGGCCGATGGTGGTTTGTTGTCTTTGATGCAACCTGACATAAAACAGAGGACACATGAAGAAGACTCCTTTTTTGAATTTTCAACATTCTCAACTGTGTACTTTTGCCACAAGCTCAAGGTGATACTCAGCATTTAACAAGACAATCAGCTAACACATGATCTCTGCCTATTGGTCTTGGAAGCTTAAAGAGGGGGTATTGATTTTTCTAAGACTTAAGTCCGTGCCACTGGTGACCCCCCGAAGTAGATTTACATGATTTACAGCTCAAAAAAACCTAAATTTTTGGGGCCCAAGCCAAACAACAAGGTTGACGTGGACCATATTGGAACCCAGGTGACAAAGCCAAATGGTGAAAACTTGTTAAAGGGGGGCTAACATGCCCCGAACATAACTTATCACAGGACAAAAACTGAACTTATGGGTACCAGTGACCCCAACATAGGCCAA
Source organism: Thalassoma bifasciatum (assembly GCA_008086565.1). Lineage (NCBI taxonomy): Eukaryota > Metazoa > Chordata > Actinopteri > Labriformes > Labridae > Thalassoma > Thalassoma bifasciatum. Next base: position 7,825 of record RPOG01002992.1, on the reverse strand, counting down.
AAGTTCCTCTTGAAACCTTAAGGATTAATTTTCTGTGCCTTTAACCCAAAGTTGCATTCCTTAAACATGCTTAAAGTCATAACGAAACGTGCAATTTAATTCAGTAATAGCAGAAAACAGCGCCCCCTACTTTGAGATACAGGCCTGAAATTTTTTGTGCACAACTACCATGACAAGATCTACAAAAAACTCTCTTACAACCAAAGTGTATTCTGAATAGGAAGTTTGGAAATATGAGTGAAATGTCAGATTTTGACAGATTTTAATGAACAAGTCCCACATTTTTTTTTATCATCTTCAAATTGGAAACATGTAAACTAGACACATTGACGAAAAAAAACTCCAAGAGGATTTTTTGTAACTCAATGGGCGTGGCCAGAGGAGGCAACCAAAGTTGACAATTTTTTTCGCCAGCATGCAAATCTGAATAGATTTTATTTACAATGTTGGATCAGGACCAAAATGCTGCTTGTGGCTTTAACTCATCTCTGTATCTTTTTTCAGTGAGTCTTGTGAAGTTCCCATGCCATTTCTTTTCAGAAGAGAGAATTTTTATCAGTTTATAGACACATTCAGGGGTTTCTACAACACATGAATCTGTAGAGGTTTGAAAATCTGAGTCTGAAAATCCAGAATTGTTACTTTATATCCATGTTTACAATTGAGAAAACATAATACCTTCTCTTTAAGTCTGTGTTTTCAACTGTTTCTGCGTACAGAGAGCTTCATGAACTCTGTGATTCGATGGTTTCTATAGACAGAGCGATATATGTTACAATTAAACCACTATCACTCAATGAAACTCATTATGAGCCCATTTGAAGGAGCATCAGTCTTTCAGCCTGCCTCTGATTCCCCTCTCCTCAGAGCCAGATATGATTAATGCAGTTTTATATTACATTCAGTGGTCAGTCTCATCAAGCCTTTAAATATATTGCTTCACGCCAACTTGGTTATTTCTGATCCGAAAAATAACCTTTTTCTGCCCAGTGGTCATGAAAGCTCTTTTTTTTTTTTTTTTTAAACACACCATACATCTGCCGTGATCATTTAGGCCTCAGCAGGAACCAGCTCGGCGAGAAAACCTGACCCAGAGAAACTGCGTCGGGCAAAGGAGGAAAAAAGAAAAAATGATGGAGAAATGTTGATGAATTTAACATGAGGTGGTGTAAAAAAGACTTCTGCCAAATAACTTGACAATGAGGGACAGTTTCCCCCTGCTGGGGCCATTCATGGAAACAGAGCGGAGGGTTCAGCCCGGCAATCGCTCTGCCTCTCGTTTCTCTCACGCGGATGTAAAAGTCTGAAAGTGCAAACTGTGCAGCAATCACACGGTCTCTTATGACATGCTCGCTCATTCATACATGTGTGAGGAAGAGGGGGTGGGGGGGATGGGGTGCTCCAACCATCACAGAATCCACCACCACCACCGCTACAAGGAGGTCTCACAAGTCTCCACGTTCAGCTTTGTTTTATTATCATGAAGATGTGCCTCCTAGAAGTACCATCCATCTTAATTAACAAGCCATTTGTATGCACTTCAGCCCCCGAGACGACATAGCATGGGAAGGAATCCTGCGGCCAAAGACGGATTCTGGGACATCATTAGCGGATTAAAAAAAAACAAAAAAAAAAAACATCAATGGCCTTCCCATGTTGCCTGCACATTTCATTATCTCCCACCGTTCAAGGCCATTCCCAGCCTCATCCTTTGCATTAAATGGAAGAGATCCAGAACTTTCTCCACGGAGCATCCGCCTCGCTCCTCATTCCTTTGGAGTTCCACATAATTTGAGGCACTCTCTTCATGATTTACGGCCTGGTTGTGACATCAATGCCCGTTTGTCTGTTAACCCAAAGCGACTGATGTATAGCACGTCGTCCTGTGGCTCCTGAAGGGAGTGAATATAATTTCTGCCTCACAACAAACAAACATCAGCCTCAATGCGATGTTTTCTCTCACCAGTTTTGTTGCTAAAAAGCTTGTGATATAAAAACTGTTGAGAGATCACACACCATAAAGATGGAGGAACTTTAAAAAAGACTTTTAAAGTTGATGAATGCTGAAAAAACAGCTGTTTGGATCATTCCACTGGTGAACAGGTTCATTAGAAACAGGTGAGTGTCATGATTGGGTATAAAAGGAGCAAAGATGGGGCCAGGTTCCCCACTTTGTCAACAACTGCGTCAGCAAATAGTCCAACAGTTTAAGAACAATGTTTCTCAACGTCCAACTGCAGGAATTGATGGATTTCATCATCTACAGTCCATGATATCATCAAAAGATTCAGAGAATCTGGAGAAATCTCTGCACGTAAGCAGCAAGGCCCAAAACCAACATTGAATGGCTGTGACCTTTGACCCCTCAGGCAGCGCTGCAATAAAAACCCACATCATTGTGTAAAGGATATTAGCACGTGGGCTCAGGAACACTTCAGAAAACCATTGTCAGTTAACACAGTTCATCACTACATCTACAAGTGACAGTTCAAACTCTACCATGCAAAGACAAAGTCAGACATCAACGACACACACAAACGGCGCCACCGTCGCTTGAGTCTCTGGGCCTGAGCTCATCTGAGATGGACTGAGGCAAAGTGGAAAAGTCTGCTGTGGTCTGACGAGTCCACATTTCAAAAGCAGCACCTGTGATGGTATGGGGGTGTGTTAGTGCCCATGGCATCATGGGTAACTGTCCCAGTATCTGTGAAGGCAGCATTAATGCTGAAAGGTACAAACAGGTTTTGGAGCAACATCTGCTGCCATCCAAGACACTTTGTCTTTTTCAGGGACGTCCCTGATTATTTCAGCAAGACAATGAAACCAAGACACATTCTGCTCCTGTTGCAACAGTGTATCTCTGTAGTAGAAGAGTGCAGCTACTAGACTGATCTGCCTGCAGTCCAGACCTGTCTCTCATTGAAAATGTGTGGAACATTATGAAGAACAAAATTCAACAACAGAGACTTTGGGACTGTTGATCAACTGAAGTTGTTCATCAACAAGAATGTGAAAGAATTACAGCTCCAAAGCTTTGGTGAAGTGAGGGAATATTTGCAAAATAACAATCAAGTTTGTCAATTTGAGCTATAAATATTTTGTCTTTGTTGTGTATTCAATTGTATTTTTATTTACATTTTACAAAATGTCCCACCTTCATTGGAATTGGGGCTGTGAAGCGGCCCTGTTTTCTGGAGTATGAAATGGTCACTTTGCTCTGTGTTTGTGTGTGTGTGTGTGTGTGTCACATAGGGCCTCTGTCTGCAAAACAAAGGAGAAATGTTTCAAAAACAGCCTTATGGGGAAATCTCCTCCACAGCCAATCGTTTTGTTCTTTTTGTCTGGCGGCACGCTTGAACGCAGCCGAATAGCCAAGAAACAATTCCTCTCTATTCCCTGTTCAGGAAACCTAAAGAGACTATTAATTGTCGGCCCATAAAAGGCAGAATCGACGCCCAGCGAGGGAGGAAGCTGCTCACATTCTCTCACTCTCCTCCTCCTATTCTCTCCGGTTCCACTATCATCCATAACACCTTTAGTTTTCCTCCGGGGTTTAAAGGGTCAGTGTGAGAGGTCAGGAGGTGATGATTCATTCCTCTGAGGAGTTGCATTGTGGGAGCCGGGGTCAAAAGCTGCAGTTAAGCACAGGGGTGTCATTTGTTAGCTGACCTTTCCTGCAGCTTTGACAAAGAAGAAGCGAACGACTTCTGCTCTTAATTTCTACACTTCTTGTTTGGATAAATCTTCCAGACTTTAACCTAGACTAGAAAGAACTTGGGAGTTTGACAGAAATAAATACTCAGACAACAAAAGAGCGGTGCTGTCTTTCTCTCTCTCTCTGAGGTAAAACATGCTAATTCAAACAAAGGCACATCTTAAAACATGTTGGTGTTTACTGGAGAGGAAATAGTTTAGTCTGGAAGCAGAAGCAACAACAGAAAACTCAAGTCTGTATTAAAACTGAGGGTAAAACGTGGGAATAAGATACAATCCAGACTCACTCCACCCTTGGGCAAAGACACAAACACAGCTATGACAAGTGGCATATTAATTCAACATTTACACAACACTTTGAATAATGTGCAAAGAAACCATGTTTAGACGGGACAACACAAACATCTTATCAAACAACAAGCAAAGAGGGTAAGACCCTGTCCTCAACATGTTCTCTGTTAGGAAACAAAATCTGCTTTTGGTTTTTCCCGTTAGTGTTTGAGACGGATGTCATCGAAGAGTCCCCGACGGTTACACTTTCAGGCCCTCGCTGTTCTTCGGTGTCACAGCCGCACAGCTGTTTCTGCAAACGACGTCAAGGAATCAAAACTCTGACAGCCGCACGTCTACCCAAGCGTGAGGGCATGAGAGAGAGAGAGGGATAGAGAGAGAGGGGAAAAACGCTTTGAATGTCTGAGCTGGAGGACGTCTGGCTGCTGTCAGTCAGTGTGGAGAAGAGGATTTAAGAAAGGCTGCGCCGGGGTAAAAAGGCTTACAGTGTCACATATGATCTAGTCAATGACAGCACCAGTCACCACCTCTACCTCCACCAGTCTGACACCCCCCCCCAGTCCGCTACGGTGTGGTATGCATGGCTGAAACCAACCACTTGGCTCTACGGCACAGAGAGAGAGAGGGGAGGGGGGGGTGAGAGTGGAAGAGGGGAATGAGGGCAGCGATTGAGAGACCAAAGTGAGGCCCTAAAGTCAATTGGGTCCCTTTCTCTTTTGACTCTCCCTTTCTCTAATCCTCCTCTTTTGTTGCTACGAAGCCCAAAAACAACACTTCATTCTCAGCCGTCTTTCACTCCTGTCCTTTGAGCCGTTTGTTTTTTTTCTACTCGCCTCTGACTGAATATTAGATTGTCAAACGCCGCTATGACGGATTCACTTCCTCGATTGGCACGACAGCTAAAACTTGTGGAAATAAGATCATCTAACCCCAATCTCGGAGTTCCCTGCGACTGTTAAAATATCTTTTAAATCTCAAGAATTTACAGCTACAGGAAAAAACGAGTGATGACTGAGAGCTCTTAAATCCAAAGCAGATTAAAAACCAAGCTCATGGAAAATGAAGGAGAAAAAGGACAAAGCCAGGGTCAAAAATTCAAGCCAGAAATGAAAATGGAAAGCGAGGAAGGGATTCGTAGAGAGAAGTTATTATAGGAGTTTAAAACAACAACTGGAGCCAAGATAAAGATGCAAAGGACCAAGAAATGACCTGTGAACTGGCAGAAAGGTGAAAATGATAGACAAATCCTCCAACTGAGTTCTCCTTCTCTTTCAATGGAGTCAATGTCTGACAGTGTGTTTTGATTTTATTGTACTTTTATTTTTATTTCTGAAAGTCACTGGCCTGATTTATATCATCTACCAGAATCTTGAGCCTGTGGTGGGAAATGACAGTGACCATGGGAACCTTGTAGTTTCCTGACCCTCTAGTTGAAAGTGGTTAGAACTCTGAATTAAAGCTCAAAATAAAAAAATGTGTATATCTATAGCAGAAATGATGCTTCCCTTGTTGTCAGCCGCAGTTTGGCATGTTGGCATGGTAACAATAGTCACTTAAAAAGCAGCAGAAATGAAAAAGGGAAATCATTTGTGTTGCAGGAATTGGGTTTATTTACAAGCGATATATCAAATAATAGTTGGAAATGTCAGCCCCCCAGCCATCCTGCTGTTAGCTTAGCGCTCTGACTAATAAAAACACTTCTTATTCAACCCATCCTGTCTTCCTGCTTTCCAATTAGTGAACTCGTTTAATCACAAAACAGATCTTTCATTGTGTTCCTGCTGGCACATCCTGTTAAAACAGGATCTATAAATCATCAGGGAAGTTGTACAGGAGGAAAATCTCTGCAGCAGCTCTCAGTTTGAGTTTTTCTCAGCTTCACAATAGGATTCAAAATTTTTCAGGAGCATCACGGATCGAGGATAGAAGTAGAACAAAACGTGTGCAGCGACATCCGAGTTCATGCTTCAATCTCTGTTTCAACATCGCCTGCAAGAGCTCCTCGTCTATTTGAGAATTCTCCGACTGTTTATTTCTACCTTTCCAAATAATAGAAGCGGAGTGAAGAAAAATAATGTGGAACTCTAACAAAATAAATGCTACTGTAAAGTGTCCATTCCTCAACTTTAGCACCAGACTGTCACACAGCGGGAGGTTTATTTTCCATTACGGTGGTAAAACTTCCATCTGATGGGAAGCTGGGTTCAGCAGCGAACCATTCAGTTCTCATCTTTCAAATCTTTCAACCTCAGGAAAGGTTTTGCTGAACAGACAGTCAGTTTGTCTGCTTCACATTTCAGAGTTACATTCACACCTGGAGGCAGAGGAGCGCAGACGCTAACGGGCGGCAAAGAGAGGAGCTGTGGCTTGAGAGAGTAGGTGAGTTTTACAAAAGGAACTATTGTTTATGAAGGGATGGTTTCTCAATCTTAGCAGTATCTCTATATTTACCTGGGTACACATCCAATTGTTGGAAAACACAGGGTTAAGTGCCATCTTAGGAGACAAAATGTGTGCTGAAGAGCCTTCTTTGGCGCCTAAACACACCCCGAAATGCCTTTTTGGGAGCAAAATCAAATGCTATAGCGCCCTCCTGGTTGGCGAACCACACTGATCTGTCCCTTTGAGTGGTTGAAACATGATAAACTGCCCTCATGGGATCCACAACACACACCAAAATGCCCTCTTGGGAGCCAAAATGTGCTACAGTGCCCTAATGAGCACCAAAATGTGCCAAAGTGCCCTCTGAGAAGCCCAAATAGAGGTAATTAACTGTCCTCTTGGGAGCCAAAATACACTAAAAGTGTCCTCCTGGTTAGCAAATCACACTCATCTGCCCCTTTGATTGGGTAAACATTATGAACTGCCCTCCTGAGAGCCAAAACACATGCTGAAGTGTTCTCTTGGGAGCCAAATCATGCAAAAAAGTACATTCTTGGGCTCCAAAAAGTGTGCTAAAGTGCCATATCAGGAGCAACATGTTTGCTAAAGTGCACTCCTTGGTGCCAAACTTGCCCTACAGTGTCTTCTTGGGAGCAAAAACACATATTCAAGTCCCCTCCTGGTTAGTGGACCACACTAATATGCCTCTTTGACTACTTAAAACATGATAAACTGCCTTCCTGGCAGCCAAAACAGGTTTGAAAGTGCCCATTGGGAGCCAAAAAGAGCACTGAAGAGCCCAATTTGGTGCCAAAACTTGCATTAAAGTGCTCTTTCAGGAGCCAAAATATGTTCCTGGTTGGGGAACCACACTCATCGGCCCCTTTGACTGATTAAAACACAAGAAACAGCCCTCTTGATAGCCAAAATGTGCCCTGAATGTAGGAATGGGTACAAATTTTTTGCTTAATGACTCCCTTATCAATTCTTTTCCACAGCTGGAGATACTATCAGCCCTGAAAGGTCAAGACTTGTTCCAGAGAAAGCAGATATACTTCTCTTTTTAACCAAGAACTGTTGAGTTTGTACGACTGACATGTTCAGAGATCTAGGATCCCCATCTCTGGCTGTATGTGCCCTTTTTTTTTCTTTCACCCCTACCCTTCAAAATGTCTGTGCACACCACTGCATCACTCAGAACTTCTGTGCAAAGTGACTGATCTGATGTAAAATGTTTCTTTGTCTGTATCTTTAGAGCTTCAAATCAGGAAAAGAAATATATGTCTGGGGAATGTTTTCTTAGTTAAGGCCCTAAACTGCCTCTCAGAGAGACTCTTTCTTACCCTTTCGCTCCCGCCTCTCTGCATGTCTCCACATTGTCTAGGAATGCTTTTGCATTGCACGGTAGCCCTAAGACTTGGTAGGCCAAAAAAATCTC
>RPOG01002991.1:25766-75245 GCA_008086565.1 Thalassoma bifasciatum | reverse complement strand
CCTCTCTAAAACCTGACCAACCGACAAAACCCTGGACCACAAGCCTCCTCACGGCATCCAGCTCAGACATCTGGCAGCCTCAAATCCTGAGTCAGATAAAGACGTGATGAAAGAAGCTAGGCATGGTGAGGAAGAGGAGAGGAAGGAGGTGGAGACAAAGGGAGAGAGAAGAGGAAATCTGTGCCTCAGGCTTCAGCCAGCTGGGTCTGAATGTCTGGGAGAGACTGAAGTCTAAATCTGGACCGAAGGGTGAGAGGCCTGTGGCATTCAGAGAGAGAGAGAGACAGGGAGAGAGAGAAAGAGAGAGAGAGGGAGAGGGGGGGGGGCAGAGAGAGTGAGAAAGGGAGAGAGGAGGAACATACAGGGAGCTGAGGGAGATAAGCATAGACCGTATGCAGCCACATGGGGACACTTCACATGTTTCCTCAGGGCTGATGGAGGAAAGTTCAGGTGGATGTAGAGTTATCATTCAGAGAACAAACCTCCTGGAGCCGCTTTTGCAGCATCCAAAGTGTTTTTCTCTTTTAAGGTAACTGAATAAGCCGTGACAAAAAGTAAAAGATCAATCATGAAATGATAATCTGTGTATGAAAATGATCATCTATATGCTCTGTATTTAAACCATGCTGAACAATGACAGCGCTCTCACAGAAGAAGAAGAAGAGGTTGCCAATGACATCTATAAGCAGATCTGGCTGTCCGCCCTCCCTGCAGCCTGTTTTTATAACAACTGGCGATTGACCAAGTAGGTATGAAATGTTTCTCACTGTGACACAAACACTGGACTACTGTGCTCAGTAACAGCTTCCAACATGAGGCCACCTCTGCACATCTTTGTTTGGAGACTTGTTAGGTTCAGCAACATTCTGATGTGTTTCAGGGCTTCAGGTACAGAACAACCTGATCCTTTTGGAGACAAATGTTGGTCTTTAGTTTATAATTCTGCCTGGTCTTTTATCCTCATCATCACATTTATAAATAAGGTAGCACAAATTCAAATTCAATCTGTTGTCTGCAGAATATTTTCGAATGGAACAGTCTGTAAATATGAACAGGAGTTTGTTTGTTTCTTGACTCATGATGGTGTAATGTGGGGTAGCACATGTTAGGGATGGACTGAACCTCTGTGCAAGGGTTAAGAAATAAAGCAGCCCAACCAACCAGGTAGAAAATAAAACATAAAACTTTTCTTTGTTCAATGCAACTTTTTACCAGCTACAATGTGACAAAGTAATTGATTTATCAACTGTTCAGTAGTGCTGTTGTTTGAAATGTGATGAAGCAAACATGAGTTTGTACCATAGTTTAGTAGCGGGCTACATTAAACACTATTTACTGCTCAGTGCTCTATACATATCCACAGCTTATAATGTTAGTGAATCCTGTCACTAACATCCTGTCCTGTCAGTGCTCTTATACCAAGCAGAACAAACTTAACATGGCTATTGTTTCATTGATAGACTCTCAGGTTTGGACAGATAATTGTAGAATAACTGCTGCACGTGGGTTGGAATAAACATTAGTACAAACAGCAAAGCCTTTGGTCTGTGTTTTAGACCCTAGCTCATGTCTTAGCCTTTAGCTCGTGCTCTCGTGTTCAGCTCATGTTTTAGCCTTTAGCTCGTGCTCTAGCCTTCGGCCTGTGTTTCAGCCTACAGCCAGTATTATAGTCTGTAGCTCGTGTTTTAGCCCTTTGCTTATGCTCTATCACTCTCCTGTTTAGCATCCTTCTGCTCTTCTATCCCTTTTCTGTCACAGTTCAGCTTCAGTTTCCACAATTACAACTAAATAAATCACAATAACTGTTCTCAGCAGAGAATAGGACAGATCTCTTCTCTGACTGCTAAACTTCATCAGCTGGTGTAGTGTTTTCATAGACTTCAGCCTGCTGAAAAACAATCCGATCCAGTCCAACCCATCCATCCAAGATTGGGAAGCCAGGAATTAGCATTTGGAACCATTGATCTTTTGCGTGTTGCTAGTCTCATCATAAATTGTGGATTATGATCAGGCATGTACCTGGAGATGAGACATTTTCAAGATCACTTAAAAAGTCCTCACAGTCCCTTTGATTAAGTGAAAGAAAAGTCATGACTTTGCAGCTTTAAGACTTGACTACAGCTACTGAGGGATAAAGTTCAGGTTTCATTGGGCCATGACATGTCAAGCTATTTATAGACTCACTGAACCACGCTAAGGGACCATCCACTGCTGCTTACAGAGCGCAGAATATACATGGAGACAGTCAGAGAAAGATATTTCATGTAAACTCAAAGCCTGGAAGGGGACACTTAACTTAGTGGTGAATCTCAGAGTTCATCTGACCTCTGCTGACTTTTCCCTCCGCTGCTCTTTAGGAAGTCTGTTAAATACAAGAAGTTTTGAATGTTGCTTCCCTCCTCCTTTGTAATCAAACCATTATACACTCCTCCAAACAGGCCTTTGACAGCTGCTTACACTCAGATATTAATAGTTTACAACTGCTTGGAGGGTCCTGACACACATTCAACATTCCTCAGCCTGGATGCAGCATGTTGGGTCAGTCCGGGTCTGGAACCATTCTGTTCTCATCAGAGAGTGTGAGAGCTCCTCAGATACCAGCTCCATACCTGAGCTCCATACTTAGATCTCTCTATAAGGTATGGATGAATGAAACAGTACTTACCAAAATCAATCAACTTTAAAGAAGCTTTGGTGGGGAAACACACACGAATGGGCAAAAACAAAAACATCTCTTCCAAAAACAAAAGATCAAGAAGACTCCAGGACCAGACGTCGAGTCACCCTCCTGCCTGAGGGTCTGTGCTGAGCAGCTGGCCCCCATCTTCACAAAGATTTTCAACACGTCACTGGAGCTGTGTGAAGTTCCCTCATGCTTTAAAAGCTCCACCATCATACCAGTCCCCAAGAAAGCTGCCATCACAGAACTCAACAACTACAGACCTGTCGCCCTGACATCTGTGGTCATGAAGTCCTTCGACAGACTGGTGTTGAGTCACCTTAAGACCATCACAGGACCCCTGCTGGACCTCCTGCAGTTTGCCTACAGGGCAAACACATCAGTGGAGGATGCAGTCAACTTGGGTCTTAATTACATCCTGCAGCACCTGGACTCACCGGGACCTACACTAGGATCCTGTTTGTGGACTTCAGCTCGGCCTCCAACACCATCAATCTGAACATCCTTCACCAGAAACTCCCCCAGCTCACTGTGCCAGCCACCACCTGTCAATGGATCACCAACTTCTTGACTGACAGGAGACAGCAGGTGAGACTGGGGAGCATCACATCCAGCACCCAGACCATCAGCACCAGAGCCCCCCAGGGATGTGCTCTTTCTCCACTGCTCCTCTCTATCTACACCAACGACTGCACCTCAGGAGACCCCTCTGTCAAACTCCTAAAGTTTGCAGACGACACCACCGTCATCGGTCTCATCCAGGACAGGGATGAGTCTGCTTATGGACGGGAGGTGGAACAGCTGGCTCTCTGGTGTAGTCAGAACCATCTGGAGCCGAACCCGCTCAAGACGGTGGAGATGACAATGGACTTTGGGAGAACCCCCCCCTCTATTTATTGTTTATTTAACCCACTTTGCAACTTGTTAAACTGCCTCATTTAATATCTGCATTCTTGCACTACTCACTATGATCATATTTTTAGCCTGTAAATACTAGTCTTGTCTATTTGCTATTTTGTGTTTATAGTTGTTGATAACACTCTTTGTGCAAAATTTTTGTTTTTACTATTTTACCTTTTATGGGTTACCACTACCTTGTACAAGAGAGCACAGTATACCACGACAAATTCCTGGCATACCTGGTGAATAAAGTTGATTCTGATTCTGATTCTGAAAATCAAAACACCTGAATTGAAAATTGTAGTTTTAAATCAGCCAACAAACAGACTCGTACCACAAATATCTTTTATTTGAAATGGTCATCCTGAGGTTTTGTACAGCCCTTTAAACATGGAAATGACACATTTTTCAAGTTAGTAAAAATACCACAATTTCACTTCTTTAGAACATCTCTCTGTGTTAATGCATCTTCAAACCCATTGTTGTTATTCTAATGTGTTCTGTCTAGACTCTGCACAGCAGCAAACAAACATGAGGGCAGTGCAGCTGAAAAGGGGAATCTGCTGCAGAGTGAGGTGTGACTCCTGGATAACATAAAGGACTGTGTTGTCAATCCCTGGTTTGAGTGTTTTTCTTTTTAGACATATTTCAGTAAATTTGGTGTGACTTCAGGCTGCAGCCAACTTTTCAGTTCAGCCATGGCAGTTTGACTTCAGTAATAGTACACCGCATGTCTGAAAACAATGTGCAGCCACACAGTTTTTCATTTGGATGATTTTAAAAACTGTCCACCAGGATTTCAAACATGATGTCTGTGGGAGCACAGATCCTGTTTTCATGCAACAGCTTCACCTCACAGCCAGCTCTGCCTGTCAGTTTGTTATGAAAGACATTAGCTACAAGACAACCCAAACTTTTCCAACTTTTTAGAGTAAATATTTGCTAATCAGATGAGGTTTGTTTAAAGAAACAATGACCTTTTGTTGATTAAAGCACAAAATCTGTATTTAAATAACTTCCTCACAACAGGTTAAATGCTCTGTGTAAACATCACTAATACTTTTTCATATAATGCACCTTTAATTGTCTCCCTGCATGCATGAACAGGCCCAGCTATATCTTCAAGCATCTCTTACACACTGTGAGAACCATCATACTGTTATAGTATTTATTATTATGAGGTTATCTGACAACCCCAGCACACTAGAAATAAAAAATAAATCAAGTTTTTTTAAATCTGCAGACGTCTCAAACAAACAACAGTTTGGACTTTTACAGCAGCTTTCCTCAAACTCCCTCCCTTTTGTATCCTCCAAGATCTGACACAAACACTCAGAGAATAGCTGAGTGTTTAAGGCAGGGAATGTGCGATTGTTCACAATCCTCCAAACATCACATCAGTAACAGTCTCAAGGTTAAGACATCAGCGAGATCACAGTGTCAGGGTTTTAAAGCAGCAGTCTCACACAATAAGCTTCATCCAAGCTTTAACAGTCCAGTGGTTCTTTTGCTTAGTTGTTTTTCTGAGATTGTGCATATGTTTTAAACATTCAATGGACATGCAGGAAGCTCATGATGTTAAAGGGATAGAGGTTAGCTCTTCTCTTAACTCATGACTCCATCAGACAGACCGACTAACGTCTCTCCTGTTGTAAATTTTATGGTATTACAGCCAGGTTATGCTCTACACAATTCAAAAAGTCTTCACTGCAGATGAATTACCGTAAGTTTGACAGGTTTCCACACACCGGGCTCATTATAAGGTGTTTCAGGTCTCCTCAGGAGCATTTTCACACTTCCAAAAAAAATCATGGAAGATACTGACAGCTGAAACTGTCAGAACAGAGCTGAACTGAAATCTGATGGAAGAGGTCAGGAATCAAATTCAAGGAAACACTGGGGTCGGTCTTTATTTTGAGGTGGAATTGTCAGGTTTTGCAGCATTGGAGGATCACTCAAAGCTGAAACCACTTACAGCTTTTTTTCTATTGTTTCTCCCTGCTCAGTTTTAGATCAACACGGTTTTCAAAGATTAGGCTTCGAATTAAATGCACCTTGAACCTTTTACCATTTTCACTTTATCCTGTGGATACACTTCTAACATGGTTTGAGTGCTGTGATCTCTGGGTCTCAGAGTGAGGCGAACTGCTGGGGCAGCAGGCTCTGGCTGAGGCTGGGCTGAGGGCTGGTGCAGGCACTGCTGGTCACACTGGATCCAGGACTGGGTGAAACAGGCAGACTGGAGACAGAAGCAACCTCGCCATCTGAACCTTCATCATCATTAATATGAGAGCGATGCTGAAGGCTGACCACAACCCTACAGAGTGAGAGGACAGGGAAGGGACAGCTTCAATTAATCCTGATCCAGAACTCTGAAACTAAAAACACAGATTTAAGACCAACCAGGGACAACTTCAACACACTATCAAATCTTTCTACCATCAAAAACCTCAACTTTCTTCATTCCTTGACCCAAATGAAGCTGACTTACTCAGTCAGAGTGTCTGTACCTTGATCTGGAGGGGCTGCTGAGGTCTTGTCTGATGGCTCCAAACCTTGAGATGTAGCTGCACTTGGACCACTGAAAGAAGGATTTAAGGATTAAATAAATGATCAGACAGAGTGAAACCACTTCATATACAGTAGTTTCTCACCATGTGAGCTGGGTCGTTGGTCCCTAGGTGGACTCCTTTGTGACAGAGTGTACGCAGCAGACTGATACCTGCACACCAAATATTCACTTTAATCCACATGATCTCATCTAATCCCTCTGCTGTAGAGAGTCTTTGGCTTTTTGAGTGTTTATCATACTACACAAATAAATCTGAGGACAGATCTGACTCATTTTGAAATGTGCTTTCACACACAGGCACCTTTGGTCCTATTGTTCCAGAACTTCTGCTCCCACTGGTCCAGCAGGATGTTGAGGTATCTGGGACACTCAAAGAAGCGAAGGTAGCGAGACGACACTGGAGACGGGAAGACTCGCTCAAACTCTCCGATGCGGGTCAGCTCGTCTTCGCTCTCTGCCAACACTCGCACATCATCTGGAGTCAGAACATCCAACACGGAGGAAAGGAAGTCCTGAAGGAGACAGACAGAGGTCCTAAAGGCTGTACCAAACTGTTTATGTCGTAGTTTCCCTTTGTGTATATTTTTGTTCATCATATGGTGGTTAAAATGTTCACATTCAGAGCAGTGACATCAGACTAAACAGACTTTTATCATTCACTAAACTCTGGTCCAGCTCATACTGCTCTTTACCTGATCGGGGAATCGCTGTGTGAGGTAAAAGGCTCGTTTGACCTTCTCATCAGCAGACAGCTCTGGCTTTGTCCTTTCCTTGGTGCCCCCACACAGACTGTATGAACACAAACATACACACAGACACAGGGGTGTTAAGTTAACTATCTTAAGTCTTTCAGGGACAGTAGATTCAACTGAATAACACAACACAGCTGGCCTGTGGATTATGACCATAGATAACAGTTTCAGGGTGCGGTCACACTGGCCATGCTTAAGCACATTTCAGCCCCAAAGTTGGCTCATGCCCACTGTGACCGCAAACAAAACATGCTCAGGCGCAAGTCATTTCTCTGTTTCAGCACGCCTAGGATATATGCTTCAGAGCAGTTCACTTCATGCACAGGCACAGGCGCCACACGTACATGATGCATAATCCATGATGCATGATCGCTGCGACCGCTCCTCTTGGCAGTCATTTTGAATAATGGCGAGGTGTTAGAAGGCTGTGGTGGTCCAAAACAACTAAATAGAAGCCAAAAAGTGAGTAAATGTGTAACAAAGTTCTCTAATGTCCTGACTCTGATGAACAGGCGCACAGTGACAACGGCGGCCATGCGTACACTGACAGCCGTGCTGAAGTCTCGTTCATATTGGAGTAGTGTGGTCGCAGCTGTACTGCAGGAGAATGGCACTGCATGGGGTGAATCATTGAGTACAGCGCTACCTGAATGGCCAGTGTGACTGCGCCCTCGATCCCAGGCACACAGCGCTGTGTATACATTTTAATCCTGTGATTCTTCCCCCATACCTGCTGGTGGAGCTGGAGGCACTGCTGCAGGAGGCCACCACGTCTTCTTTGTTTGGGATCCTGAAACCGGCCAGGTTCAGGAGGTCTCTGATCATCTGACCTTTGATGGAAACATCCAGCGCTGTGTTGGAGTGAAGGCTGAGACGAGAGAGAAAGATTCAGCTCAATAACCTAAGGGTGTTACTTAATACTTGTGTGTGTGTTTGTTTCTTACCTGGGAGATATATTGACCTCCAGGATCCAGGGTTTGAGGTTCTCATCCAGCATAATGTCAAAGCCAAACAGTTCGTGGCAGCTGTATGGCGTCCGAAGGTGCATTTTCATCAGACTGTGGACGTACGGCTCTGAGCTGAGGACCAGAGAAGGAAACAGCTCATCAGCGTCTTTACACTCTCATTTTTTATGAAAACTAGCTTCTGATAATCAAAGTGAAGTGCGTTCATTAATTGAGGAACTGCACATCTACCTTGAACTAGGGATCAGCGTAAATGGAATTTTCAAAGCCGATTATGAGACTGTTTTTTTCACCCGTAGCCAATGACTGTTGCAGGCTGCAGATTTTCTAGGGCTGATATCTGGGGCCGATGCTGCTTTTGCTTCCTCGATTTACATCATAAAAATGACACAATGATAACAAATGTTAGGGGTATCAATTTTAAAATAAGGAATATTTAGTGAACTGTAATTAATACTAAAACAAGTTGGAAAAGAGAGGTAGAATGTTATAACCAGAAGGAGCAGGTTCATTTTTGTTCAACTTCAATATCAAACAATTATTTTGATATAGTTTTGAAGTTGCTTCACTGTGCAGTCTGCAAGCAGGGGAGGAGCGAGGCGTGGTCTGCACGAGGATTGTAGTGTCTCCTAGCAACAAAGAGCTGTCTGAGGGTGCCTGTCTGCAAACCATGCCGGGGAAAAATATCTTGGAGAGCCCACCCGTGTATGGGCCGACACCAAAACGTGACAAAAAGTAAAAATCTCCCCAACATACCAGCCAATTGATACATTGGTCGATCCATATTCTGAACAAAGCTACATTTGTCACACAGTACTGACCTGTTTGAAGGCAAACTGTGGATGGACTACTTTCAAAGACACTGTGTCATGGGGTGAAATAAAGCGTTCAAGCAGCTGTTGTGGAAAAGCAGCAAGTGTGGGAAAAACATAGAGACATGATCACAGCGGTCATCATTTCCCGAGCTGGAAAACTTACGCAATGAGTGTTTTGATCACAATGTCTTTGATCGTTTCCCAGATCAGGGTGGTGTTGACTCCCTTTGAGCCCAGATACTGCCACAGAGCCTTCAAAGCCCTGAAAATAGAGACACACGATTAAAGATGAGGCTGATATGAGTCCACATCTTACTGGCGTGTAAGACATCTGACCAAAGGCTGGAAATGTTTCAATAAATCTTAGTGGGAACAAAGAATACATCACTAGCAATGTGTGTTCATCAGATTTTTCCCTTCTACTACTCCTTTCCTCTACTATTCATTAGACAATACCCTTCATGTTTGTATTTTACCATTTGTGACCCTGGCAGGCCTTGTCGTCACTGTTGGTCTGGTATTCAGAGTTCTTCTTGTTGACGCTATAGTTTGTGAGGTGCATGAACTTGTTACTCAGAGTCTTCATGGAAGACGAATACCTGGGGAAAACACCAAAAAACACCAGACCACGGTCAAATCAGACTTTTATCATCAGCCTGGGACATCCTCAAAGTGATGCCAATGAACCTCACTGACTGAACATGTTATACATCATATCTTAACAAATACAAGCTTTTATTTCGGAATGTGGTAGCCGCGACATTGTTTTACTTGCAGCTGGCGAATCGAACCAGTCCGTCAGTGAAGATGTAAATCCTGAGTGGGTCATAGGACGTCACGTAGACGTAGATCCTCAGGTCGAACTTATTTCCACTAATGAGGTAGGGCTTGTGAAGATATCTGTAAAAACATGAACGTAGAGTTGATGTTGGTGACAGTAAGGTGGTCTAAACCCTAAGTAGTCCACTCTGGGTTCTTACTTCTGGACCAACAGTGGTCTCTTGCGGGGCATCTGGCTCCACTTGTGGATGACAGAGATCCCTATTCCTCTGGCTGAAGCAGGCTGTAAGTGACAGAGTGAAGAGAGGTTAAACAGCCACTGAATGAAATTACAGAGATACTTATTTTCTTCTCAGCATGATTAAAATTATTCAAAGATGATGTGCTGACTGAACGCACCGGTTTGATGATCCATTTCTGCCGGGAGCTGCCGTCCTCCCAGGCTTTACGCAACAGCTTGATGTCCTGGGGAAGGATGAAGGTTCGGGGGAAGAAGCTGAACTCCTGTTTGCCAAAGCGAAGCTGCATCTTTGATAAGTTCCTCCACAACCGGTCCTTTCTGCCGATCTGGAACGTTCCTGGGAAGTGGTTCAACTGTAACAAAACATTGAAAAGGTGAAAAGGTCAGAGGTTTATTTTTGCTCTGTCAGAGTGAGGCCATGCCCACACGTAGCCCCGCAACTGTGAAACCGCATTTATTCTTATACGTTTAGGCCTGTCATCCATACCTCACTAAAAACAATCTTTTGTGAACTCTCCAGCCAAAGTGAACATTTTGGAAAACTCTGCTTTTATGGTTTCATGTTTACACCAGTAACCAGAGTTTTTGGACTTCAAACATCTCAGCTTGAGACAAAAGAAACCAATATCCTAACAAGTATGCCATTTTATGTCGAGCATCAATGTTATGGGCATGTTAGTTCACCATTAATGCAGAAACTTCTTGCAGTTTATTTCTAGTACATTTCACCTAAACCTCTATCAATCCAAACATAAGGTCCCAGCTCCATGTAAATCTCTGGCAGAATATACAGAATGATGAGGATTCATCATGATTGGCTGGCACGAGTTTCGTGTCTGAAACACTGCCACCTTTTGGTGTGGCTGCTCTTTTTGACGAATATGTGGAAGATATTTTCTGTTGTAAACAATGAGGTGTGGACAAAAGTACTTTAAAATACAAATGAGGGGGGATGAGGGGTGTTTTTGAAAATATGTGCGTACGAAGCCTGAATTTCATGGAGGCACACGCTGAAATGAAAAGGTGGTTTCAGCCTCTCACCTTCTGGTGTCCTAAAAGAGCCTTGAAACCAGGAGACTTCCTGTGGTGTCCCCAACATCCAAGCCAGTCGTGGTTTTCTGCAGGATGACACAAAGAATTGATTACAAAATACATGTCTCCGGGCTGTCTGCTCATACCTGACAAACTTTCATCCACTTTAGCTATTGACTAATGAGACAGTTTGTGCACATTTGTTGCTTCTTTTACGTAAAATGTTGTTCACTGGAGGCAATCTTCAGTCTGAGACTACAAGTATACTTTAAGCAAAAGTTTTTGTGTCATTAGACTTTAATCTTCTGTATATCCCTATGCTTCAGAAAATAACATAACATGTTTCTGAATCATGTTTTTCAGGAGCAGATGAAGTAATGGATCCAGGTGCAGGTATGAGGACTTACTCTTGGTGACTTTGAAGTGGGACCTGCTGATGGTGTGTTTGACCACGTTTGGAGTGACTGTGCTCATTTTCCATTTCAACAGACGTCTTTGTTCTACCGGCAGCAGCTCCACTACAGAGAACACAACACAGAATATGTCTGTCGGTTCAAAACATCACTCAGAAAGTTTTACACTCCCTATATACAGATGACAGCTGTGTGTGTGTGTGTCCTCACCTTTCTCATTAGCTGTGCTGAAATAGAGAGTCGGGGGGATGAAGGGGAACAAACTGGGAACCAAAGCTGGTTTCTCTTCTCGGTCATCTTCTGCCTCCAATAACATGGGCTCCTCCACCCTAAGAGGACAACAGACTCATTATGGGTTCATTCAGCTCCACAGGGTCCACATCAGGACTGAAGGGGAAGGTGGCCCGACACAGGTGGATCAGACATGAGCTCATGTGATAGAATAAAACACAACCTCCAGCTAAAGCAACAACATACCATAAATTCCACTGTACTTCTTATAAACTAACTTAGTTTGTAGTTCATTTGTACAGCTGACATCTGTCATTGACAGTTGTAGCAGAGGAAAATATATAATGGAGCAGAGAAGCAGAAATGAATAATAACAACCGCTGGATAAATAAAGTTCTGATAATAAAAGTAAGCTGTCCAACCAAGAACATTTTGACAAAACTTCTATGGATCCCTGTTCAGACAAGTCACCTGCGGCATCAGTAATCATTCATACTGAGTGACAGCAGAGGTATGATGCAGATGAAACACACCGCCCACCTCAAACTCAACACTCATAACTAAGGTTTCACATCAGGATGAAGCAGCACCCAAACATTTTTTTTTTAAGGTATAAAAAAAGAGACTCACGTTACAGTCATATATGAATGAAGACAGACAGATGAAATAAAGAGAGATGATAGAATCCTCCTCTTAGTCTTTTCCACTGATCAAAACCCTCCACCAAGGTCAGGTATACATTGGCCATGCAGCTGCATTATACTTTACATACTGAGGCTGAAGCATTCAGGAAGGAACACAAACAGATCAGCTGGTTGAGGGGAAAAAGGTGACAATAGTGGCCCCTATCCAGGCTGTTTTAGCAAAGAATCAGAGCGAGTCTTTGGTGGGGAGTTCCACTGTTTGGACATCACACAGGACAACAATGTGACGCACAATACAGCGGACCTTTCCACCGCGCTCTGCTGCTTTCAGCCTCTGATACAAAACACACAGGGACAATAGAGAGAGAGAAAGACAGTTCACAGGATCTAATGGATAAATCCTTTGTTCCAGTTCAGGAAATCAACAACAAACAAAGACAGCTGGCTCAGAGTGACATCTTAAACTGGGATCCATGATCAAATCATCGGGAGGAGGGAAAACAATCGAAACTTAAGTACTGATGCCTTTGAGAGGACAACAATTGGTTTCAAGCTAAATAAGCTCACTAACTGTTTTTGTCTTTCTTAAATCAGAGATTTTGGTCTACAATCCCATTATTTCTACAATTAAACTACACAGGTGAGTGGGTATAAGTTTATTCATAAAGAAAAATTTAAATGTTTTGAATGGTGTCAGACAAAAAAAATGCAGTGACAAAATACAGACAGTGAACATAAAACAAATTATGTATCTGAAGGACTGAGTTGGAGCCAAGGTTATTATAGTCAACGAAAACAAGAGGTGAAAAAAACATTTTCAATAATTGAAATAAAGTAAAAACTATGCTTTAGAAAAAATGGTAACCAACTAAAACAGCAAAGTAAGTTAACTAAAATAAACTAAACTTATAGTGAAAATATATTTATTTATCTTTTTTCCCCAATATGTCCCAAACATAAACTGACTATTTTAAACAGACCTACCATTTGGGTGGGTGTCTTCTGCTTTTTAACCCTTTCTTCTGCCATACTCTAACTTGTAATTTCTCCTGATTATCCCCATATTTTTAAGCATGGTCCTACAATCTCTAATGAATTTTTTCTTTTTTTAAATTTAAATCAGGTCCCCTGCTTGTGCCTCATATCGAAACTTAAAAAAAAAAAACCACCCCCTCTACCTGTACTTGGTTTGATCCAAAGGTGCTGCATGAGATCTTCTGGCTGCAGGTTACACAGACACAGAGAGGGACAGCAGGGAGCTGCGTGACACTTGTTGCTGAAGACTTTACTAGAGCATCAGCAATCTTTTTAAAAACTGTTTAGGGGTCAGAGAGTTTATTCATCCTGTGGTTTAGCCCTGGTCTCTCTGACATAATCTCATTGTGCTTTGATGTGGCATCCTTTAGTGTTCAGATGGAGAGTTTAGATTTGTGTGAATCTTAACAGTGAGGGGGCTGACTGTTACTTTCACTATATCACAGGTAAAAGCTGGCCGGAAGGTATGTTCTAGCTGATCATTTCAGGTGGAGATGCAGAAAATCTCTTCATTCCTGAAATAAAGAGCAGGAAACAGCAGGCTGATCGTGTAAGAAGGGGGTTTGCTGACTTTTAATGATGTAATATTTAGCTTTGGGAAAAGATGTGATTCAAGTGATGGAGAAAAACACAATGAATGACACTTAAGAAGTAAAAGTACATAATAAACTTATAAGGCTCAATGCTTCATGTGAGTCTTGCATCAAAACTTCATTGAATAGAGAATCATTTCTGATTTTAACATCAAAATATGATGTAACAACAATATCTCTTATATTATATATACTTTTAACACAATCTCGATTACCGATACTGTGTTTTAAAAAAATGACTTAATTGAAGCGCCATTTTCTTTTTTATTATTAAAGTGTTTCAGTTAGTGATTTAATTCTGCCTGTGATTTACTCAACACAGTTTTTTTTCATATTTTAACTTAACATGAATCCAAAAAGTGACATGTAGTACAATGTCAATGTAGTTAAGTGAAACCAGCATTATTTCCCATAAGACAAAAAAAGACTAAAACTAGTATTAAAACTAATAGAAACTAGACTAAAACTGAGCATTTTCAGAAAATAAAAAACAAACTAAGAAAGACCTGAAACTAAACTGGAGGCATTAAAACTAAACTGAAATTGAAAACAAAAAGTCTAAAAGAAATAAACATAAAAACTAAAGTAAAATGCAAAACTATTATAATCTTGGTGGGAGCAGAAATGAATTTCTGTTGCTTGAAGAGAAATAAAATACTGAACAGAAAGAGTCTTTCAGAGAAGAGACAGAGGGATGAGTTCAAAGTGAAAGCTCATCTGAACAGTCCTGAGCTCTGCTGATGTTTCATCACCTCTAGCTGTTCATCAGCTCTATTGTTAGGGGAGGCACTCTGATTTTGGAGATAACAATGTATCAGTGTAACAACATCAGCGTTTGCCCTTTTTCACCTGACTCTTAAAGCACAGAATGAAAGAACTCCTGAACATCTCACCCAGAAACTTGAGCGATGGACGCTGTCGGGGAGGTGCCGGTGATGGAGGAGCAGTCTGAATCATCTGAAGATAACAGGAGGAATCTTAAATCAGTGTTGATACAAAGATAAAGTCATTTTCAAAGAATGACGCTGTCCTCAGAGTTGATTTCACAGGTCTGAATATGTTTAAGGAGCTCACCGTCATCACTGCAGGCGTTTTCAAGCTCACCAGGCAGCTCCTCCTCAACTCCATCCACCTGCATCACAAACTCCTGACTGCAAAGATGAATATGACATCCTTGGTAAAAAAAAAAGAAACATGCCTCATGGTGATGATGATAATAAAATCATTAGTTGCTTTTATTCACCCAGACAGCTGAGTCTGTCCTCCTTCACATTCCTCTGTCGGGGAAGGAGGAGATTCAGAGGTGAGCTGTCCCTGTCTGGTCAGGTCGATGGCAGAGATCTGATTGGTCACAGAGCCAACCAAAGCACCTGTGGCACCGGGAACCACATCTACAAAGGAACAAGTCACACATGCCCAGGCTTTGACATGAGATTTATGAAGCAAAAAAGAAAAATAATACACTGCCTGGCCACAAAAAAGTTGCCACCTAGATTTAACTCAGCAGATAGGTACAAGCCTCCCATTGGATGATTCCTGCATGGGCAATTATCTTTCAACAAGTTATCTAACCCCAGCTGATGTAATGAGTAACTTCTCATTTCTTCAACAACCATGGAGAAAGACACATCCTGTGGTGGTGGAAAAGATGTTAGTCTGTTTAAGAAGGGTCAAATCATTGGCATCAAGCAGAGAAAACATCTGAGGAGATTGATGCAGAAACTACTAAAATTGGGTTAAGAACTGTCCAACACATTATCAAAAACTGAAAGGATGGTGGCGAATCATCGTCTTCCAAGAAGAAATGTGGTCGGAAAATACTCCTGAATGATCGAGATCGGTGACTAGGAACATTTGCCTATATCAAATTAAAGAAAACAACAGTAGAACTCAAGAGTATGTTTAACCTCTTGGGTTCCAGGTCATCGGCAATCCGTTTGCCATTCCTCTGATGTCATCAAAGTATAAACAGTAACATCTTTGACAAACATTGGAACGCATCCTGTGTTAGGAAGTGTAGATTCTTCACATTTCAGCCACTAAGTTTGTTTTACAGTTTTCTTCACCAACAAAACGTAATAAGTGAAAGAATCACTCAGATGTCAGGAACAGCAAAGGGGAGGTCCTACCTGTCTGAGGTCATCTTTACGTCACGTGCATAGCTTGTATCCTGAATAATTACTCTCCTATCCACCAGAGGAATCCAGTTTTCAAACAATTCAAAACTGTTGTTGAATCAAACTATTCCAAGAAGTCAGATTTCTCCTGTAAAGTCCGTTGTTGGTCTGTTGTGTCCGTTCTCATCAATAACAGCAGCTTCACAGTCTTAGAGCATTTCCTCCTCAATGTCAATCTGGCAACTCTGGTTGTGTTTGTTTTCCTTACAATTCTGGCTAAACGACAGAAGTGGTCCCACCCCGATACACGGAGATTTGATGCCAGAAGAGGCTGATTTATACAAGAAGTGCTTTCTGCTTGAAGCTCTAGCAGAGTTAGCTCATGCTGCGTGAAAGCCTCCTAACAGGCTCATTTCTCGGCTATCGGTCCTGTCAATCACTTCAGCGGTAATCAATAGCCTTATCGTTCACATTAAGCCTGCTGTAGCTAGACAGACTGCCGAAAAATCAATTTTTAGGCATGCGTAATCCTTCATATTTATGTGCACAACAGGAGCAGTACAATCTGTGACCATGAGCTATAATCTCATGATTTTTAGCAAACCTTTTCACATAGAGAACAAGGTGGACTACAAAAAAGGACACAGAGCTCTGATAGAGCTGTTTTGGTTTGCATGAAGACTTCAGACGGACTGTAGTAATTGAGAACGCACCTGCTAGTGTTTGGTATCTCGAGACTAAAAACTCTTCAACTCCTACAAGGTTTTACCTAGAAAGCTCAAATTTCACCCCAATATTTTTTTAAACTAGATGATTTTCTGAAACTTGAGACTTTCACTAGTAACCCCATAACATCAACCCAATTCTGGCCTATTTACCATGCTATGTTTCAGAGCTTATAGCTGTAGAACCATCAGGTCAAACTTTGTCAGTGACACCTCATTTGAAAGATTAAAGTCAGAGCATTTCCAAACACATAACAGGAAAGGAACTCAAGGAATTTGGACTGAACAACTATGTAGCTTTAAGAAAACCACCAATCAGTAAAAGGTTTCAGTTTATTTGGGAGCATTAAGATTGGACTCTGGCGGAATGGAAGAAGGTCATGTGGTCAGATAAGTCCAGATTTATCCTGTTCCAGAGCGATGGGTGCATCAGGGTAAGAAGAGAGGAAGGTGAAATGATGCACCCTTCATGCCTAGTGCCTACTGTACAAGCCTTTGGGGGCAATGCTATGGTCTGGGGTTGCTCATCTAAGTTTATCTTAAAAATGTCACAGTGAATGCGTGCTGAAATCAGCTAAAGGTGGTCCAACAAAATCTTGGAGTGTGATCTTTTTTTTTAACTTTTTTTTGGCCAGGCAGTGCATACTTTATGGATACTCTTATCATCTCAAATCATGGCCATGCTTTCTTTGATAAAGTCATTAATTTGGAGCCCAAATGGCCTTGTGGTTATGGTCCCACTTCATGAAATTCGCCCTTATGCAGGCAGCCCCTGGCCACTCTCCTGCGTGTCCCTCCCCACTCTTACCCCGTTTCATACTCAATCCACTGTCCTCCTCTTAAATCCAAATAAAGGCACAACAGCCAAATTAATAACTTTAAAAAAACTAAGTTGATAACTTGCTTTGTAGAATTTTTCGGGTAAGCTTCTAGCCCAGACTTAGCTGTGGTCTTGACTCTGAAGTGAGCAAAATAAATATAAGAATGGTATCATTATTATAACATACTATGTTAAAAATGAAAAAAAACGTGTCTGAAGTTGTGAATTGTTATCAGATTTGCCTAAAACAACTCTGAGCTGACCTTTGACACGAGTTACCTGAGCTCTGGTCCATCAGTGTTGGCTGCTGGAGGCTGTTGGGCTGTTTTTCCTGACTGGCACTGACGCTGGCACTGAGCACAGTTGGCATGACGCCGTTGGGACAGAGACTGACGGCTGGGGAGCTGTTTCTTCTAACCTTGCATGTGGACTGAGAGCTTCTTGGCCGACCCTCAGCTACCCTCCTGATGAAGTCCAGCGTGGTTGATGTCCGTGGAGGAGGTCCACCTCTCACCACCAACAAACTGTTTGACATTTTTGTGCCACTGTGCGGTCTCTGACAGCATTTTGTTGTAACTTTAGCTGAATAGATTCTCCTTGTGCTTCTTGATTGAACTGTTGTGCGTCCAAGGCTGGAGGCATCTTCTCTCAATGCTGCCCCCTGGTGTTCACTCAGTGTAAGGCATGGAGGAGGCACTGATGGTGAGGAGGAACAGTCCGCAGCGTCAGGCTGAGGAGACAAAAACAGCACGGTCAGATACAGAACAAGGGGCAAAATCATCACTTTGACACGTATTTGAACCCAAGTCAGGACAGAGACGTTGCATTCCACACAGAGCCAGTGAGAACTGTCAACATGAGGATTAAATCTACTCACCATCAGTGTTTGGCTCAAGGGGGGCTTTCCTTTGATGAGCAAGTCTTGATGATAACCAGAGTGCAGAAACTCCGACTGTGTATCCCCTCTAGCTTCTGAGGGTGGACTTCTACTCATCCCTGATCCATTTACTGGTTGAGAGGTTTGGAGCCAATCACATTTTGGCTTGGTACCATTCAGCTGGAGCTCAGACCCAGTCTGACATTCCTTCAGAGGACAGGAGTAAGGGCTTACAGGCTCTGAGAGGCTCCTTCCAGGCTGCTTTAGTCCCACACCCTGTACCTGGTTTGGAATTTGAATTCCCTTCAGCCTTGGTGGCAGGTCTGACGTCTGGTCTGGCACGGCGGTGAGTTGGCTCTGGGTGCTCGCTTTGCGCCCATCTCCATTTCCCCACACAGGCACTGGTCTCTGCCTCAGAGGGGACGCAGACGAGGCATCGTGAGAGGAGAAACTTTTGGCATGATCCTTCCTCCTGGACAGCTCGACAGAGGTTTGATTTAAAGGCACTTGAGGGGCAGCGACAGTCTTGGCATGTGCACTCTGAGGTGCTGCAGGGGTCGAACTATCTACATTTACTTCAACCTGGAGCTTCCCTCCACCCCAGGGAGAGGACTGGTTACTGGGCATGGCAGCACCCAGAGAAGACACGGTTGGATGGAGATTAAAAGGCAGGATACGCTTTAACAGTCAAGATTACTTCCTATTCCTCCTGGTAGCTCCTCTTCTGATGCGCAGATCTCTTGTAGACTTTCAGGTGTCAGCTACAGTTGAATAAATGTCCCAATTTTCTGTTGGTCACCGTAAATTGACTACAAGTTCTTTGTAAATTCAGACCAACAGTCCACATACCTGCCAGCACAGATGCAGTGACAGCAGAACAGCAGCTGAGCTTCCTGCTGTGATCCCAGAAAGCAGGACTCTGTTAGACAGCACAGATCACTTCTTCAGTTCAAAAACAGACACAGGCACATATGGTGGAACTCCAAAGGCAGCGTGGTCCTAACTCTTTCTAACAGTCAGATGACAACAAGACAAAATCACGCCTGAGCCTAGACACTGATGCAGAGGCTCTGTCCTCCTCTGAAGACCTCTGGGGGTGAAATGTAAACTTCAGGCTGAGTAAGACGACACACTTGGCTCAGATTGTGGACTCCTTTGAGCTTTCATATCTTCCAGGTTGACTCTGAAACAGACAGACGGATTTATTTTCCATCATTTCGGTACTCATTGTTAAGGTGGTTATGGAAGCAAAGATGTAACACAAACTCATTAGATGTAATAACCTTTCTTTTTTCACATCTTGTGAAGTTATGATGAGTCTTTGAGAATTTGCAGAGGTCTCAAAGTTAATGGCAAAGCTGTCTGCAGCCTCCAGTGTCTTAAAGGTGGCCTCTTGGTTTCAGACAGCAGATTGGACCACTCTAAACACTTTGTGATGCTCGTCTGTATTTCAAACACTGCAAAAACTAAATACCTTACCAGGAATGTTGTTTTAGTTTCTCATCAAAATATCTCATCACACTTAATATAAGACCCAGTTATTTAGGAGGAATCATTTCAGTCAGATATTGGTAATTGTTTCTAGACGGATTTCCTTGAACATCTCGCTCAGTGAAACAGTCTTAAAAATATCTTAATTTATTTCATATCTCAGTGGAAACAAGCTTTTATTGGTTGTCGTAACGTTTTTAAGCTGCTGAAATATTTTTCAAGATAAATCATCTTGTAACAAGAAATAGACTTAGCATTAAGAAAAAAAATCCATATTTAAATCTGCAGCTCATTGTAAGCGTATTATGAGACACAGAACTTTTTAATACAAGAACAGCATAGCTAAAATTAGTTTTCCCAGCAATTTTAAAGCTCTCCTTTATCTGGTAAAGTTTAAATCTAATGTCTTATTTTAAGATATCTCAGCAAGAGAATTTTCACTAGTTCCATGAGCAGATATTTTTTTAGCCTATTAAAAATCTTGTCTGAAATTTTGTCAACTTATTTTCAGATTGGCTTTTTTCAGTTTTTCTTTGTGCCAAGATAAAAGCATGAGCATTTACTGTAAATACATTTTTCAACATATTGAAAGAAGACTTCTCATATTTTGTATTTATGACAAGAAAGGTGCACTTATTATTAGTCAGACAACACTAATTTTAATGTATTTAAGAATTAATTGATATTAGATCGTTTTTACTTGTTTTGAAAATACTTGACAAGCCATATTTTCACGTTCTGTTGGCAAATAATTTTGCTTTGTTGAAGTAAAACAGTCCCAGTATTGCAGAGAAGATTCATGGTTAATTAAACTTCTTTACTGGTCATTGTTTTCCTCACACCATCAGATAGATCCTTCTCACTCATATAATATGAGCATTTCCCTTCAAACCAGTGCTTATGTTCTCTCATATCCTTCCCAGATGTTTTATCCTCGGATGTATTCTCAGGTGTGTGTTCTGATAAGTGCACTCACCTGTCAGTGAACTCACGTGTGCGCTCTGTGCCTCAGCACGCGCCGCTTTAGCCTTAGCCTCTGGCTAACAGGCTAACGGTTGATTCTGATGTAAGACACCGACAGTTTATAAAACTGTAATTCCCATTAAGGCTATTTAACTCTAATGATGACACCTCCATTAAAATGAATACCACTGGTTGAATGAACGGTCCTGACAGCCCGCTGTTGATGCTAATTCCTGCCTGTTTTCAGCGCTTTATTCGCCACAGCCTCAGACCATATACAGCCTATGCTTCAGACCCCGTTAGCTTAGCAACTGTCAACAACATAGCACCAACTGTCACCAGGTTCTTGAAACAGATTTCATTATGAGTCACGAAGCCTGTTTTCAGTTCAGAAACAGACCATTATACATACATGGTCTCCTGGCGTGTCTTTATCATGCTGGTCCGGTGTTTCAGAGGGAGGATGTGCTCGGTAAACTCACATTACTGAGGCTAACTGGATGCTCTGAGCGGAGCATCGCAACCAAAGATCGTAAACAAAGATCGTCTATGGAAGAGGAGATGAGAGATGTTTCCGGGTTAGTGTTTGGTTCCAGCAAGCGGAACATTCAAAACTGGTCATTTCATTCATACCAAGCATTTTTTTTTTTTTTTTTTTTAAATGAACAAGCCATGAAACAAAGAGAGACCTTTAATCCCCAGGGCGTTATTACACTTGCATCACTGTTGAGAGAGAACCACATGGCTGATTAATATGAAATCAATGAGATCTGTAGCACGTCTTCATGACAAACATTGTGACTATAGGACAATAGAATTTGGGTTTCTGTGTCTCGATGGGTAGCTCCAGACAATTTTGAGAGTAGTGAATATTAAAGAAAATAAATCTTGGTTTGAAGTGCAAATATTGTAGGTAGTCGTTTGTAGCAACCCCAAATGAAATGAAAATGCATTTTTGATCCCAGAAGATTAATTTCTAATTTCAGATTAATTTATGGAATAATCCGTGTGCGCTCTGCATTTTGAAGAATGGTTTATGAAGTATTATTAACATACATCGGATAAAATGAGAAAAACAGCAGGGGCCAATAGTCTGTCATTTCTAAGCTGTTAAATTACTGCAGTGTTGTAGATAGTGACTGCTTGCTTTAACTGCTCATTTCCCCCCCAATTTGGTTCTTTTTTAAAAATTATTGTTATTATTATTATTATTATTATTATTATTATTATTATTATTATTATTATTATTATTATGTTTGTGTGTGTGTGTGTTTGTACTCCTTTTAATCAGTATTTGACAGCAAAGCAGCTTCTTACCCATGTGTGACTTTTAGCCTAATTATCCACCAAATTACAGTTTTTCTCAGTTACTTTGGTGCATTTATCACATCACTATTAACATTTGCACAGCAGTTAGTGCATTTCCCAAAACAATTAGTACAAACTGTAAAATTGAGTTGATCACCTGCAGAAGTGTGTCAGTTGCTCAAAGCAGATAGTTTATTCTTCAAGAGCAAGTATTCATGTCAATAAAAGTGTCTGAGTGATTAAGATGAAAAGTCCTGACACCAGTGTTAATGAACAGGATAGTTAAGTGACTTTGTCATCTGTTCATTCTGACAGTTTAGTCTGGAAGTGTTTGAAAAATGGAAGAAAAAAAAAAGTTGTGTCTTGTTGCCATAACCTGAAAAAGCTCAAGATATGGAGCAAGAGAGAGCACCACACTTGTTGCACAGCAATTTGAAAACCAGTCGGGTAACTGAGCACACAACACTGAATACATTTGTTCCACATTTTTATTGCATATGCTCTTGCAATTCTAATTTGTTCACAGCATTGTGCAAAATGAAAATACATACTTCTTTACAAGAAGCAGCTTTTGCAACAACTTGCAATCCCGCATGGTGCCGAGTAAAATTGCATTAGCGTACAATAAACATGAAATATACAGTATTAACCTATATTACTGTAGTGTAGGATAACAGTGCTTCCTACTTTCAAAGTGTTGCAGTATAGTACCAAACAGTAAATATGGTAAATCTTTCCTGTAGTACCACTATACGCAACAATCATGTGAATCCATTCTGGAGGAGAGTTGAGAGTCTAATGTAAAATGTTAAACAGGACTTGTCCCACTGTAGGGTTCATGTAAGACACAACAACATTAGTGCAGTGTAGATTCTCCAATGTCCAATATACACACCTGTTCTCTTGACAAAATGTTTGAATGATTGAATTTATAGTGGTTCTCCCAACTCTGGCTGCATCCTTCGACCAGCCTCAGCCATTGAGAGGCAATGACTGACAACATGGTCACAGCTGTAACCCTGTCATCAAGAATCCTCTTCTGCTGCTTCCCCTGTTTTGTTCCCTTCCCCTTCCTCCCCACATCCTCACTTCTCTTCCATCATGCTGACCTTTGATTCCTGTGTCACAGTATTGTAGAGATGGCAAACATTGTCCTGCTCGGTTCATGTGCTATCCAACTGAGGTTTCATGGAGAAGTGGTTTATTATTGGTTGCAATGATTACTTCACAAACCCCTCTTTATCAGTGAAAGCTGAAGTTCACCTGGGGGAAATGATTCATTTTAGGAGACATTTTCAGGGAAAAAAAAAAAGAAAAGAAAAAGAAATGTTAAAAGCCACTTGACAAGTTTTAAGAACTAGTTCAATATTTTTGAATGGTATAACTTAAGCAATGTAATGAGGACTAAGTTTTATAGTAAGTGACTGTTCAAAATTCCAAATTACAGTTCATTTTGACAGACATGACATGAGCAAGTGAGAGCATTTGGATTAACAGATGTGGCACAACCTCCCGTTCGTTTCTGAGCGTTTCCTCCTCTAAATGTTGAACCATAACACTTTAACTTCACAGATCTGTACGTGGCAGTGTCTCATTCCTTTCAGCGTAAGGAATGAGACACTGCTGCTATGATGTGCTCAAATGACTAAATGTGGTGGAGGCTAAAATAACAGTTATAAGAACTTTAATTCTGATCAGAGAAATTAGCCAACTGAGAAAACTGTACAGACTCTTGTTACTTTATTTTCCTGCTGCTCAGGGCCTTTAGAGCCTGTAGTACTCAGTCTGACCACTAGAGGACACACCAGAGACTGGGCCTCAAATTCAAACCTGCCGTCTCTTCATCCTTTCCTCTGAGCCTCTCTGAATGTTCTGCTCCTCTCATTCTTGGCTTCAGTTTCACACCATGTAATGTCACGCTTCCTCTCTGTCTTTAACTCCTGACTTTATTCCTCCCTTTTTTTTCACTCTGTTATCTTTTCCCCTGTCTTCACCAAACTTGCATGCCTCTTTTCCTTTCTGATCCCCTGCTTTTGGGGTGCTTTTGCAGCTCTGTGGAGAAAAAGGGGTTCCATCCCACTGTTCACTGAAGTTTATTGTTTCCTTTCTCCTTTTCTGCTTTCCTTTCTTATCTCTTCTTTTCTCTTCTCTCACTTTTGGCTTGGCTCTGTCACCTTTCCTCTCTATTTCGTCTAACTTCCATACACTCTAACTTAAATTTCTTATTTCCTCCATTCTTTTTTCTGTCTCCTACCCTATAAGTTCTCTCTCTTCTCACCATACCTCTTTCATTTCTCTAACTCTTATCCACTTTCTTTAACTCTAAGGATTTCTATCCCTCCCTGTCACATTTCATTTTTTCTTATTTCAAGGCCAACCATCTCACTTATGTCATCTCTTGTCATTTAGCATTTCCACCTTTACTTTGCACACTTTTCATCTTTTCTTTTCTATTTCTCTGATCCCCTCTTCATTCATATCTTTTTCCCAGTCATTCTTTCCTCCTCAATAAGACTTAATAAACTTCATATTTCTCTTCATATCCTCCCTTCTTCACCCCCTGCATATCTGAGCAACAAAAGGAGAGAGAGAGAGAGAGAGAGAGAGAGAGAGAGAGGGCAGACTGGAGCTGAGCAGTGGTGGGCTGGGCTGCAGGATCTTTGGATGATTCTGGTCTCAAGTGTCACTGAGAGCTCAGAGTCTGCAGGACAAACTGGTTTTAGTGGGACAAGACGCCGTCTCTCTCTCTCTCTGCTCCGGTCAGGACTCGATTTGACTTTCTCCAGGACGATCTTTGCTTTTTACACCAAAAATATAAAAGAGACTGAAACTGCATCAGCTGGAGGAGGAAATCTTACTCTAAATAAGCAATTAAAAAAAAGAAGAAGAAAAGCTGGAGGAGCAAAATAAGTTTTGGATATATTTTTCTCAAAGTTAAACCCAGAAAAAACGGAGGAATAAAGAAGAAAGGATGTTGGAGAAGAAAGCAAAGGATTTCAGCGAGAGAGTCCTCAAACAAGGATGTTGAAGTCTGGAGCATCACCTCAGCTGCAAAGCGAGAAGAGAGAGACTTAAGGAGACCCAAGGATGCAAATAAAGGCTGAGTAACCCCAGAAAACTACACGTGTGTGGATTTATCCTCCAAAATCAGGACAAAAAGAAGGAGTAAACTGGAGAAAGAAAACAAAGAGAGATCACTGTCCAAGAGTCGATAGTAAAAGATGTTGCAAAGTGAAATCTCCACAAACATCACTCTCTCAAGGGCTTGAAAAGAGAGAAGACTGAAAGTTTAAAGGGGGAGGAAAACACTCTTTGGACATTTAAATTCAGAGAGATCAACAGATGAGGTGTTTCCTGCAGAAAATTTGAAGAAATAAAAGAAGTGCCACGAAGAGCGGAATATTGAGCATTAAGAAGACAAAAGAGAAAGAGGGGTGTTCAATCTGAACAAAAATAAGGTACAACCAGGGTAGAGAGGAATGAACCAGGAAGAAAAGTGTTAATAAAACAAGAAGAAAACAGCAGAAAAAGAAAGACGAAAGACAAGAGGACAGAAACAGACTGCTGAAGGTCAGAAAAATCCAGAAAAACTCAGGAGTAAAGATCCAGAAGCATCCAGGTGAGACCATGAGGCTCCTGGTGCTTGTTGCAGCTCCTCTCTCCATCCTCGTCCTCCACACGGCAGCTGCAGCCTCAGCAGGGGGCGTGGCCCCTGGCCGGCTGGAGCGTTGGGTCCGCTCCGGCCTCCAGTCGCTGCAGTGGGACCAGCTGGACCGCTGCCTCCGCATGTCCTCGCTCTCCGAGGCAGAGTGCAGGCGGCTCGCCCACCTCCCCATGTCAGCCGTGGCTGTGTACATGTCCGAGCCTCGCACCGCTGCAGGTAGGGAGGTCACAGGTCACACTGCCTCAGGTTGTTTTCACTGCTTTTAGTCTCAAGAGGAGGTTTGAGGCTTAGAGGAGAGGAAGAAGAGAATCCGAGGAAAAACATGAAGTAATAATCAACATTCAGAGTCAGACTGTTCCAGTACGAGCGCTCATGTTAGAGTGAAATCATTAAGTCCTCTGACTGAGTCATCCCATCAAAGCTATCCTGATATAAACAAATACAAACACTAATTTATCTACAGTTGCACGAAAATGCAAGAATCAGTGTTAAAAATATAAATTATTGATATGAAATTGTATGACTTTGGTGTTAATGCGATCATTCATTCAGGCAGACATCATTTGTCATAATATGACTTTAAAAAATGACAGGACAGGTCAAAACACTCAACACCTTTCTAAACAAACAGCTCTAAGTAGCATGTCATAGGAAAATGGAGGGGATGATAAATGTATCATTTTATATGAAGCTTAGTAAAATGGAAATGAGTTTCATAGCCTTTTTATATCCTATATGTTATACAGAGAAAGAAAAATCACTTTAAAGTCATTAAGTGGAATTGATTTGTTAAAAATGTAGATGTTTGAATCCCCCTCAGCAGTGTCACTTTTTATGAACGATTTCACCCAAAACTGAGTTAAATGAGGACAAAAAATAAAAAACGAAGACACAGATGTTTTTATGTTGGCTGCCCTGCTTCCATTTTTGTTTTGAAATACTGAACAGGCCCACCACCTCTCCATGGACACTGAAGTCCTTAGTACTGAGGGTCCACAAACAGAGGGGCATGTTTCTACAGAGGATCTGTCATATACCCATGAGAGACCCTCTTGGAGATCCTTTGGAGGTGCCCTTGAGCAAGGCACCAAACCTCTACTGAGAGTGCTCATCTGCGTGCAGGACTCTAATTCTGACATCTCCCATTAGTGCATGTTCACAGGATACATAATTCAACACTGGAGAGAAAGAATCAGAGATTGATCAAGAGTTTGTGCAGATTCAGAGACCTGCAAAGGCTCTGTGAGGTTTTTCTCTCCCTCCCCTGACCTTTCAGTGTGTTTTTATAAACCTGCAGGGAACTCTGACAAAGTCCTGGCCATCTTGCCAGACTCTTCCAGCGGCATGATGAGCTCCAAATCTCGGGCTGGTTACAGCATCAGCCGGATGCTGAACGCAGGAGACACGAGGTACCAGCAGGCTTTTCCTGGACTCACAGCTCATGATGCTGTGCTGGTGCTGGATCCGAGCCCCGGGGAGAACTTTGGACATCCGGTGGTCCTTTTCTATGTAGACGTAAACGTGACGAAGAAGAGATGTTCCCACATGGATGGCATCTACCTGGGTGAGCCCAAACTTTGTGTTTGTTTTTGTGTTTGTGTTGCCTTGTGTTTATTTGGCTGATGCTGATGAAGTAGGTAGAATCAGACAGGAGTCTGCAGCAAGAAAGACAAAAACATACATTTAGCAGATCCAGAACAGCAGTGAGCCACAATAAAAGACGGGGTGCAGCAGGGCTCCAATCTCGTTCCTTTTAAATTTACATCAGTGGGGATGAAAAGTTCAGTTGTTGCAGAAAATATGATTGTTTCTGTCCCATTCTAGTTATATCTATTTAATCACAGACTGAAATGTAAATGACATTTCTAATGCTAGCATTATCAGCCCTGCACAGGTTCAGACTGACAGCAAAATGTTTCGCAAGATACATTTTCAAATCTGACTCCAACATTTACATCATTCTGCTTCCTGACTCAAATCTCCTTCCTGTCACTTGCAGCAACAGTTAAAAGCATCTAATCGACCTAAACAACCTGACACAAGAACATTCTCACACAGCTGACACGGTAACGCAAGGGTATACTCAAAAAATTGGCCCTTATGCCGGGTTTTTACTCTTCTCAGAGAGTTAACTGTTAAACTTTGGTAGTTTAGGAACCTTTTGAGTGTTACATGGCTCTCTTTTTCTCATTGTTGGTTGTGTGGCCTTATCTTGAAGAAAATAAGAGAAATAAGAGGGAACACTTTCAACAGACCTGTATTTAGGTGTGTATGTGTGTGTATGTGTGTATATGTGTGTGTGAGTGTGTGTGCGTGTGTGTGTGCGTGTTTGTGTGTGTGTGTGTGTGTGTGTGTGTGTGTGTGTGTGTGTGTGTGTGTGTGTGTGTGTGTGTGTGTAAGAGCACTGCCCTGAAACGAAGCAGAAGAGAAAGTTAAAGTTGAATGTGCGTGGTCTCGTCGTCTGAAAGCTCCTTTTTTAGCTCATTGTCTGATGCACAACACTTTCCTGCTCAGCGGGGGGTCCACCCAGCCTCCTGCTCTGCACTTCTTGAACTCACTGACTTTTGATCTGTCTGTGTGTGATTGCGTGTGTTGCACTTTTTGGTATAACCAGGTCCAGATCTGGATTAAAAGGGAGGACTTTTGGAGGTTTAGGGTGTTCCTCTGCTCACCTCTTCTTTAAAGACCGTCGCAGAACTAGTTTCAAGCACTTCAGGCATTTTGAGGGACTACTGCAGTTGTTGCTGTGGAGAATTGCTGCAGTTACGGGGTGCAAATCTTTTGCAACCACCAAATGTCTGTTTGTCTGTCATATGGAAAACAACGAGTTAAACCACTAAATAACAACACCAATGGATGAGAAAGCAATGAGAAATCAACTCAGTCAATATATCTGAATGTTTATTGATCTAAAAGACTGTTATCAGCTCTTATTGGCCAGACTTGCCTCCAAATTACATCACAAATTAAAATCAGCCTGAATCGTTTGCATTACAGCTGACATACTGACTACAAAAACACAAATTGATTTCAAAGGTTTTCAGAGCACTTGATTGTAACTGTTTCTTTGTTTGATTAAAAAAGCTTCATGACTTCAGAGTTTTGGGGGGTTTTTTGGGTTTTTTTGCAGTATTTTTGTTGCCTTTCATCACCCTTTCTTCTGTCTCAGTCCAGCCATCAACACTGCCGATGGTGTCGGTTTTTAACCTTTGAACACTGGATAACTCCTGGCTGCACTTATAACCTGAGCAAACAGCAGAAAAAGAGAGATGTGCCAGTTTAAGCTCCTCTGTGAGCAGGGAGTCTGCTCACTGTTAACCTGCAGTAACAGAGGATGGCACACTTTGGAGGCACAAAGGGAAAGAGAGGGTATTTTTGGTAACATCGGGGAAAGAGTCGACAATCAAACAGCAGCATTTCTAAAAAGCTCCACTTTGGGTGGCAGCAAACATCAGCGTTGCTGAGCATGAAGGGCCAAAGGGAGAGCACAATAAGTGTTTCCAAAGTGCTTTATTCATGTAGAAGAAGTCCAAAGGGACAGGCTGTGAATCTATTCCGTGACGGTCCTCGCAAGTTCTGCAGAAGAGACGCCTTTGTGAGTGCTAGTCGTTGACCTCCTGCTGAGCAAAAGGTTATGGCCAGATCTTTGAGGTGATTTTGGCCCCACATAACACGAACACACACCTGTCAATTATTCATACAGCACTGAGCCCCCTGCTGGGTCCTGAGGATGGTTTTGGATCAGAGTCTTTTAAGAGAAAAACTTTCTGTAGACCTCGATTAACCCTTACAAGACAGGAGCAGGAGGGGAGCAGGAGAAATAGAGAAGTAGGAGAGATGGAAGAGCAGGAGGAAAGGATGAAAGCAGGAGGAGACTGTGTTGAAACAATGCACCTGGACTCGTCTCTACTTGTGTCTTGTTTCTCTTCAGGTGAGGAGTGTCTTACTCTGGCGTTGAAGGGTCGCTGTCAGAACCAGTTGAAGCGTCGACAAGCCAGCCCAGACAGGATTATGGGTAACACACACAGCCGGCTTGGAGGTGTGGCCCTGCGAGGTGGCTCCATCACAACCAGTGGAGGCAGCCGTCTTCTGGATCGAGCCATCGGAGGACTGTGTGAAGTCCATTTCCTGCCTCTGGTCATTGGGGTTGGGGACAACAACCGGACCCAGAGACTCAGATGTGTCGGTGAGTCTTCAATACATTGTTTGGGGACGTACAGGTCAAAGAGTAACCCTCTCCTTTTATTCTCCCCACCTACAGAGTGTGCTGACAGTGTGTTTGATCAGAAATTAGAGGGTGTAAAGATGCTCAGCTGTCCTTCAAAATGAAGACAAGAAGAGGCAAAGTCAGGGGATCAAAAATGTCACTAGGATGTGGAAAAAAACTGATAGGATGAAAACCAGTTTTAAAGGGTTAAGTTAGGGTGGTAAACTCAGCTGGACCTCATTCTTTGATCTGCATTCTGTTGAACTCTCTGAAAAAGGTAAAATGAATCTCACAAGCTCAGGACCACCCACACCTGCAGCCTCTGCCAGCTCCTCGGCCTCGTGAGAACCAGTTCTGGGAACACGTTATCGTGCTGTTATGGCAAACAAAGACAATCCTCCGGATCAAACCTCAAACCCAGTTCTGCCTGCAGAGATGAAATACTCTTTGATTGTTGATTGTGACCAGTTTAAACCCTGAGCAGACCGAGTTGATGGCACACTAAGTTTGTTTTCATCCCCTGGTAGTAACTCAGCTTCAGCTCTACTTCAATTCAAACTCCTCTGACACTTTCTCTCCCTTCTTTAATAGACCATCCAGAATTTGCGAGGTGTCCTCAGCCTCTGCCGATGGTCTCTCCCAGTCTGCCAGTCTCTAGCTGTGAGCTGAATAAAAACACACGGCGCTGCCACCAGCAGCCACTCGCCACGCATCTCTCCTGCCGACTCTACCAGACCTGTGACCACGCTGTGCTCATCTCAGGTAGGACGCTTTGTCATATTTGAATGATTACTATCAAATATCAGGCTGGCAGTTTTCCCTCACAACTGACAGTTAATCCTTTAATCCTTCAAATATAGTGCCTCATGTAGTTAGTACTCCACACCAGGAGATGGCAGACATCTGTAACTTCAGTCTAAATGATATTTGAGGACACTTTAGCGAGATGTCTCTTCACCGTTAGGGAAGTATTTCATCAAGTAATAGCTGACTGAGATTTTGAAGAGGAACATTCACCCTGTGATGGAGATGAAGTTGTCCAGTGAGACGGATGTGGTGTTGTTCCTGTGCATAGAGGCAGCGAGTCTGCTCACCATGACAGTCACAAGCACCACATACTGGAGCAGATGCTTTGCTCCACCATGTCTGGGGTAGCAAAAGGGGTGGTCAAAACACTGCTTGTGGTGAAGGGGGTTGCAGATAAATGCGGTAATAGCAGCAGACGCGGTAACAGCTGTGTCTGTACTTGAATGACTTCACTCTAAAACTTTGGGTTATACTGATGATTTTCCTCATCAGACATGATAGAAACTGTGTCTGTCACTATAGTTTTACAGATATTTACAGGACATCCGTAAAATTTATCTAATCCGATATGACTGCCTGGTGAATGAAAATATAAGAAATATATGAAAATACTATAAGTAAATTTTCTCTCAGCACAAACTTTGGGTCATACTAATGATTTTCATGACGTTATTTCTATCCATTTACAAGCTACAACCTCTTAGTAATAATAATAATAATAATAATAATAATAATAATAATAATAACACTAATAACTTGAATTTATATAGCACCTTTCAAGGAACCCAAGGTGGCTTTCCAAAGGTAAAGGGACAAAACAAATAAAATCCAACAATAGTGATTTCAAAACTGAAGATTTTATTGAAAAAATTGTGCCGCATAAAGAGTTAAAACCTGAAACAGTCATCTGGATGACCCTGAAATGTTTTCAGTATCTTCCACTGATCTCAGCTGCCTTTGAGCTGAGACACCAGGATGAAGATGGAGACTTTTCCAGGCAGTATGTGCCTGTGGAGCTTTCTTCATTGCTCTGTCTGACAAAGATTGCCCCCTCTATAGGACTGAAGGAACAGAAGTGTCACACTGTGATCCTCTGATCCATGTATCTGTACCTTTCAGGTGGATGGCGGCAGCAGATGACCTTCCAGCACCACGTCCAGAACCTCCAGAGATTCTACAGGATGCTGCAGAACAACGGCTTTCACAAAGATCACATCAAGACCTTCTTCGCCGGGAGCGGGCAGCTCTCTGGTGAGACTGCATTGAAGGGTTTTTGTGACGTAGAGAGAGGAAACCCTCCAATCATCTAACTCCTCCCCCTTTTTGGTTCCCTACAGAGGATCTGGAGGGAGTTTACTCAGCCACAGAGAAAGCTGTGATCCGTAACCACGTGTCATACGTCTGCAGGAAGCAGCACTGCGCCGACACGCTGGTTCTCTACCTGAACTCACCAACACGCAACGATGGCACCATGCTGCTGTGGGACGCCAACCTCAATGGCATTGTAAGACACACACACAAACACACACTCACACTCACACACACGCACACACACACACACACACACACTCAATATTTGAGCATGCAGGGTGATGACCCTTATCAGTCACTTGCATGCAAACTACAGCGTTTTAAGTCCCACAGCATTTCCGAGTAAACAGATCTTTTTTTTCACTGCGTCTATTTTGCATTTCAGGGTGAAACATTGTGAAATTTGTCAAGTAAATGGGGCAATATTATATCCAACATGAAAAAATATACACATAACACACACACACACACACACTTACAGAGAGAAGGACCACCCAGGCGACAGTAGTTTTCCATTACAAGTGCAGCAGCTCAAACTGAAACTTGCTTAAAAATTCAAAGACCCCAAACAGATCAGACCCAATCCACTGATTGAACCCCTCCCCCACACGTCTGCTGGAGTTGCAGCATATTTGTTTCGCAGATTCTGTCCAGTTTCGTCAGGTTTAGTATGAGTAGGCATTATTTTGCCTGGTTTTGTGTATTTTCTCAGAATTTGACTTCCTGTGTGTAGCAGCTTATTTACTGTTGTATCAGTTGTTCCTGCCTTCGGCACTTTTCATTTTATGCTCATGTCTGTCACTGCATTTGTTTGTCACTTTGCACATATGTGAATTTGCAGTGTTTTACACAGAGTCATGGGTGCCGAAAAGGGTGGGAAAAGGGGAAGGATTCTATGGGCCCATCATTGACAGGGGCCCAGAAAGGCTCCTTATAAAATGATAATATTGACAAAAATAATATATATCTATGTTGTGAGTTTGAAAAGGCTCAAAAATATAATTTATGTCGATGTAACTGTAACATTTTGGAAACATTTCTCAACTGGCTCCTGGGCCCCCCTCCCTTTGCGTAAAATGGTTCAGTCCTCTCCTGGTAGCAGTAGCTATATATCAACTAAGCTGATGTGCACAGCTAGGTGCTTCAGTCCGACTGGAGACAGACAGCGAAATGCCACAAATGTCGGTCAGCCAAACAAGGAGAGAAAAACAGATCAGGCTTGAAAAAGAAGCAGAAGACCACAATAAGTAACCCAGTTTTTCCACAAACAAGGTGGGGTTGGTTCATGTGGGAAAGTTCTGAAACATTAGCCTGTTGTTGTTTCCAAACTATGTGGTTTTTAAGCCAGCTCACCTTTCTCCAACCTCATAGTTTTGTGAGCATCTTTGCATCTTTGAAAGAGGAATTTTAAATAAATGAATCTAAATTTCAGTGTATTTAGAGTGTCCAGTGCTTCCACCACCAAGTAACTATCAAGTTTTTCTTTTCACAAAGATGGGAAAAATTATAGTCAAAAGTATCATTAAAATGCACTTTTTTATATCAACAGCATAGAAAATCTTCGCCGGCCTTGCAGCCGGCTATACAGAGGCCCAGCAACATTTATTTTCATGGGGCCCAAAATCCCTTGCCGCGCCCCTGCACAGAGTGAATATGCATGCAGGGTGATGAACCTTATTGAACACTGTAGTTGTGGTTCATGTTTAATGTAAAACATGAAGGTAGGCTGGCAGGTCAGAGCCTGCAGAGCTGCCTTTTTTCCAAGTTGTGTTTGCTTCTGTGTGATGGCTAACCTCTACCTAAGTGATGGTTCAGAGAAGAGGTTTCTGTCCTCACAAAGGTCCTCTGATATGAGGCGTAATTCCCTCTCTCCTCAGGCTGACCTGAAGGAGCGTTACTCCGTGAACGAGCTGCTCACCGACCTGGCAGGCTGCAAGGCCACTCGTGTTCTTCTGTTTGTGGATCAGAGCTACAGTGGCGTCTTGTCCAAGAGGCTGCGAGGGTCCCAGAAACACCTCAACGTGGTTCTGATCCAGAGCCAGATGCGGCAGAGCCACCAGAGGTTGAACCCTGGCTGGGAGGACAGCAGCTGGTCCTACATTAGCGCAGCGACCTGCCTGCTGGACCACCTGGGAAAGGTGACGCCCCCTTATTAAGGTCTGTGAAAGGTTTTCCCTACTTTAAGTCACTGACCCGTTTCCTGCCTCCTGTGTTCTCAGAGTTCTGGTATGGCCCGCCTCCTGGAGCCGTGGGCGGGGCTGTTAAATGTGACGCTGTCTGGTGCTCCCTGCAATGTCACACCTCCTCTAACAGACAACGAGATGAGGAGAGAGTACCAGGGCTGCCAGAACCTTCCAACTGCACTGTGGCACCAGAAACACAGGAGGCCCAACTGAGAGGGAGAGAGACCCTGAGACTGACTGAGGCAGAGAGAGAGAGAGAGAGTGAAACAAATAAATCATGGACACACACACACACACACACACACACACACAGCATACATGTCTTTTTATAACACACAGACACGCAAACAAACACAAAAACACACGGGCACACGCACACACACACACACACACCCGCTCAGGTGTGTATTAACCTAGGACCTTCTTTCCGTGACACAGGTTCGTGATGGTCTTCAGACAGGAACCATCGTGCTGACAGCTCGTCCCAGTGGGACGGGGTGTCCTGAACACCATGTGATGAGTGTGTGTGTGTTTGTGTGTGTGTGTGTGTGAGTTCAGCAAGAGGACAGTCACCCTCAGAGACCAGTGTAGCTTGCGTTCAGGTCAGTGTGCGTGGTGTGTTTGCTTCGTCTCGTGGGCCAATCATCCATCTCTATTTTTATCTCCGCGACACACACTTCCTTTTTCGTCTTCTTTTTCTTCTGTATTTTATTCTTTCCTCTCCTTCACCTCATGGTGAGAATCTTTCCAACCACCTTTCCTTTCTAGCCTCCTCTTTGTTCTGTCTTTATTCAGGTCTGAGGCACACGCCCTGACACCCAGCAGATCTTTAATTACTGTTTTTAAAGAAAGAGTCTCAGAGGGATCTGTCTGTGTCTCACTGTTCAAAGGAAGCAGGGTGAAAGTTTTAATTAATAAAACTGCAAACAGATTTTAGGGCAGTCAAAGAAAAAAGAGGAGCTGCTTTGTCTACAGGGGGTGCCAAATTGGACCCAAACTGATTGGTCCTTACAGGAGCTTTAACTAACGCATTGTCTCATTTTGTCAGACTGGAGGTTGCCGCTTGGTGTTTGCACGGCGACGGTGACTACAGCGTTTTGGAAAACTTCCACCCTGGATTCTGTTTTCAAAACTTTTTCGTTTTTGGTTGGTGAATATGCCATCTCTGTGTAAACGGGGGTCTGAAACGCAACAAAACTTTTGTGTTTCACCCGAAAACGATTGTCGTGCAAACAGGGTCTAAGTTGAATGGTTTCCTTATACCTGAGTTATCTAAACCACAGGGTTTGTCCTGAACACTGACGTGGACACGCAGAGTTTTCGTGGCTCTATAAACCAGTAGTCATTTTGAACCTCCACTGAGACAAACCTACAATATTAAAGTCCAGCTTACATAAAAAAGAAACCTGGCTGCTTTCTTAAGTCAGGAGAGGTATTTTTGGACTGAGAGATGACGACTCTTGAACCTGGGAAGAGAGAGAGAGAGGGAGAGAGACAGAGAGAGAGAGAGGAATCAGGAGTCAGAAAGTGGTTGGCAGCGATCATGATTAAGATATGAAGCACTGAGACTGCCCCCACTGCTACACAACTGGCCATGGCATTTTAATAAGGGCACAACGTGTGTGTGTGTGTGTGTGTATGTGTGTGCATGTGTGTGTGTGTGTGTGTGTGTGTGTGTGAATGTGTGTGTATGTGTTTGTGTGTGCTCGATCACATACAGTGACACCATATGAAACAGCACGTTACCCCCTCACTCATTCACTCACTGACAGCACGTCGTCCTCTCCTCTGGCTGGATCTGTGTGTGGTCTGTATCTTACCTCCTGTCCTGAGAATAAACAGTGTTTCCAGTGTTCCCAGTGTTCATCTCATCCCTCCCTGCTGTCTGTGGATGATATATATTGTTGTACTGATTTGTTCTGCAGTGGAGATTTCTTTATTGAAAAGATCGAGGTAAAGATGAACTTTCCAGACAAGCAGGACATTTTGGACGGTCCATGAGTTGACTTATGTATATTCACGTCTGTGTAATCCTGTGTACAGAGTATGAGATGTAAATGAGCAGAAATGTTTTAGCTGCATGCTACAAATCACTAAATGTAGTCAATAAAGTAGTTTCAGGAACAAGAAAGGGTTTGGAGACTTATTTTCCTTCACTGAGACTCAGCACAGGCTGAGGTCCCAAACTGAACACTAACCAGTTCAAGAGTTTCATGCTTGCAGCTGAATCTAACATCTGGGTAAAATTCTTCAGAGGGCGTACTGGTGATATTTAGGGCAGTAAGTTCCCTCATATGGAGTAATGAAGATGGGTTGGTATCAGCTTTACCTCCCTCTGTGATCTTTGATTTATGATCCATAGTCTATGGTCCATGATCTTTTATGATCTATGATAGTGGTAAAGGTCCTTTTCTATCACTGTCCAGCAGTATTGTATATAGTAC
Organism: Thalassoma bifasciatum; assembly: GCA_008086565.1. NCBI lineage: Eukaryota > Metazoa > Chordata > Actinopteri > Labriformes > Labridae > Thalassoma > Thalassoma bifasciatum. The sequence goes on along the minus strand of RPOG01002991.1, from coordinate 38,675 downwards.
TTGAATGCAGTAGTTGAGTAAAAGTACAAGCTTCTTAGTAAAAAATGACTTTGGTAGTAGTTAAAGTCACCTTTTAGAATATTACTTGAATGAAAATTTTTAAGTACCTGATACACTGCCTGGGCATAAAAAAGTCACCTCCTGGATTCAACTACGCAAATAGGTACAAGCTCCCATTGGATAATTGCTTTCCATTGGTGATTTTCTTTCAGCTGGAAAGAAGTTATTTCACCCCAGCTGATGTAATGAGTAACTTCTCATTTTTTAAACAACCATGGAGAAAGACACACCCTGTGGAGGTGGAAAAGGTGTTAGTTTGTTTAAGATGGGTCCAATCATTGGCATGCATCCAGAAAGAATATCTGAGGAGATTGATGCAGAAACCACCAGAAGAAATGTGGTTGGGAAAAAAAAAATCTGGATTATTGTGGTCAGAAATCACTCAAAAAATTTTAACAAAAACAACAGTAAAACTGAGAAAATGTTCTATACTGAAAGCAAGAGCATTTCCACACGCACAATGTGAAGGGGAATCAAGGGATTCAACAGCTATGTAGCTTTAAGAAAACCTCTTATCAGTAAGGCCAAAAAAAGGCTTCAGTTTGTTAGGGAGCATAAAGATTGGACTCTGGAGGAATTGAAGAAGGTCATGTGATCTGATACGTCCAGATTGACCCTGTTCCAGAGTGATGGGTGCATCAGGGTAAGAAGAGAGGCAGGTAAAGTGATGCATGGTCATGCCTGGTGCCTACTGTACAAGCCTGTGGAAGTAGTGCTATAATCTGGGGTTGCTTATCTCAGCTTATCTAAACAATGCAACAGTAAATTTGTGCTGCAATCAAAGCTAAAGGCGGTCCAACAAAATGTTTGAGTGTGTGACCTTTCTTTCTTTCTTTCTTTTTTTTTTTTGGCAGCATCTTTTTGGCCAGGCAGATAGTTAATGTACTTAGGTATCAAAAGTGGTTTCCTGATTTCAAATGTAGCTAAATACCAGAAGTAAATATTTTTCCTTTTTTAAAAAAATAAATAAATAAATAAAAAGAAAGATAGCAGTAGGAGTTTTGTTTATGACATTTATTGTGGCTTTCTTACAGTAAAAATTGAATATCCAGGTACAAAAGAAAGAGGCTTGAACTCCTTCAACATTAAAAATGGAACTTCTTCCATTGTCAATGGCGATTAGCTCTCTCTCTCATCCTCCCTGTGTTTTGCATGGACAAATTTCATGTCTTCAACTGGCGTGAAGGTATTCTCTGAAACTGAAAAGGTGTCTGTTCATCTCCAGAAGAAGTCAGTTTTCAAAGTTGCAAAAATTTTGTAATATTTTAAAAAGTGACTTGAATGAACTTGTCATTTCCTGGAGAGACACTTGAACTTTTATCTCAATGTTGCTTTGAAGTACTTAATACAGACTGGTTATTTTTATTTTTTTAATTCTTTTTTTTTAAATACAGACTGGTTAGCAGCTGAGCCTGCAGCAAGTGGTTCCACGATGGCATCAATAAACATGATTGGACATGCAGGACTGCTTATTCTTCTTCGGACTTGGCGGTTGACACAATAAATATGCATTACGTAACCAATTTCAATTTGTTTTGATGTAAGTCTGTAGTCATGAGTTACTAAGACGGATAAAGGAAATGTATCAGTTATGTATGATAACATGTATAAGAGTTAAAGTACACCTTTTATTTAGGGAATGTAGTGTAAAAGTTGTCAGCATGATAAATAATGAAGTAAAGTTCATATAGTGAAAATTGTACTCAAGTGCAGTAACAAAATATTTGTGCATTACAACACTGCTGCACAGTTAGCTGTTGGGCTACGCAGCTGGTTTTTAAATCCTCACTGAAGGTTTTATCTGGAGAGATGCTTAGACAGTCGTATGCTGTGACTTGAGTGCTTTAAGTTAGTACATTTAAAGGTGATCAGCCTCAGAGTAGTGGCAGCCATCTTGTTTGTTTACAGGAAATGCCACCAGATGCTCAAACCAACCCTTTAATAGATGGGCTGCTATGATTGGCTGACCCTAAATCAGGTCGGACAGAAATCTGTCTGAACAGGAGGGAAACCAGACGGATCTGCCAGAGCAAATAAAACATGAGCTCGCAAGTCTGTCTGGATCCTGGCTCGGACGGAAAACCATTAACCTATTTCTAAAATGTTTCCTATAAACCTGACTCTGTGACAGGCAGCGCCGTGATGGGAGGTATTTCAGGCATCCATGACTCCAGTTTTCACAGTCCTGATAGTTTTCTGCCTAAATATTTTGAGATAGAAAAGAAAAAAAAAAACTAAGAGATGCTGGATCAGCAACAACATTACATCCTTTAAATCATCAATACAAGCTAAGGGAAAAGGGGAGAACTGACTCCATAAAATGAGTCATCAACCAAAACTGACGAAGGTGTACTCATCTAGATCAGATGAGATCAGATCTGGAGTTTTTCAAAACTTATTTTTGTATAAAACAAAGCCAAGTAGTGACAAAATCCCCTGACAGACTTGATTCAGGGCTTTTATCTCAGACAAGATCTAGTCTCAGCTGAAACTCACTCCCCATCTGTCTCTCCATCAGGCCCTCAGGCTGCTCGTATAGTTTTACCTCAAATGTTAACCTCTGGCCTTGCCACTTTTCCCCCAGTATGGGATGTTTTCACCAAAACAATCGCAGTAACACAATCGCCTCAGCTTTCAAAAACTGGGATGCAATTCACATTCAGAACGTCCTATCATTTTAAGGCAGCAGGGGCTTCCTCTTTGACTCTTCCAGATCTTCAGGAATGATCACTGAGGTTGTAAAATACTTCATTATTAAATCTAAATGATATTATTATCTGTAATGGTGACTGTATTCATCACACCTATGACTGGTAACTATCTCACCTGTACCAGCAACCGGAGAGGAAAGTGTTTGGTACAAGGAGGAATAAATCTGACAGGTTTGAATGATGATGACAATTCATTATTCCAGTTTCTTCAACGTTTATTCCAGAGGAAGGTCAAACATATCAGATAAAACTAGATTTACTTTGTCAGACCTGTTAGGAAGTGGCTTAGTTGGATGAAAATATTTGTATTTCATGTCATAAATCTTCAGTTTGGTGGTTAAGCTCTGCTTCTGTTTGCCCATCCAGACGTCTCTGCTGTTTGGTCCACATAGCTGCATACAGACCATCCTGGACCAGCAGCTCCTCGTGCCTGAACACACCAGAGGGACAGATTAGAGCAGTTAAACCATAGAGAAACCACCACAGTACTGAAACCACTTCAACAAATAACTCCTCTTCTTCTGGCCTTTAGTAGACAACGACACATCAGATCAAAATCAACACTTCAGCCTCTTCGAACTGACCTGTCTTTAGGTCTTTGGAGGGATTTAAATGTCTTTATTGATTATGATGATGCTCTGCGTGGCCTGTCTTCAGATTATCAGCCTTTTTTCATCCTCACGTTGCAACTCCACATGATGTTTTTTTTTATTATAAATTTGAGAAAACATAAAGACTGAAATGAGATAAGAATGAGTGAGGGATTAAAGGAAGAGATCTTCTGGGGATAGCAGAGCAGGGGGGGAGGTGGGTCACTCATAATGTCTTGTGACACCAGAGCAGCTTTAAAAACAAAGTTGAGCTGTCTGAAATCTTCCTGCAGACTTTAGCCAACTTTACTATGAATTAGTAAAACCAAAAGTCTGTCACTGTCTGGACTTCCAGACGGGAAGAGAGAGCGGGAAATACAGCAAGGGCCGTAAATAGACGATCCGAGAAACGGAGACGGATAGAGAGGCATATAAAGAGAGCAGGCTGAAAGGAAGCAAAGATTAAGATTAAGATGGAATGACTTGAAGAGTGTTTAGCCAGCTCATAGTTCACTTCAAACCAATCAGAATCAACTTATTCACATTGTTTTTCCACTACAAGTTCTCTTTTTCAGGGGGGATTTATTTTCTTCGGGTACCCAGCGCTCCCAGGATTAGCTGGCTCAGAGTGATCCCATCCTCGCTCCACAACACTCTCCAACACTCTGCAGCACACACACCATGTGTATTCTGACACCAGAGGTTAAATTGACCCATCCTGTGTTTACATCACAGCCTCCATCAGGAGATGAATGGCTTTGGAAAGGGGTTCCCTACACATGCCTGCAGGGGCGAAAAGGCTCTGTTGATGAGTTCACCCTCTAATGCACCATTTCCCCTGTCAGGTGTGTTCCGGGTGGACACACACTCAGCTGGATTACGGATGCTGACTACAATTTCTAAATTATCTGAGAGGTATATCACCTCCTCAATGTTTACCTCTGCGGGTGTGAGTTTGTCCTCTTATCTTTATTTCAAAGGACTGACCGCATCAGCAGTTTCAGTGGCAGCTCCACTTTGTGTGTGTGTGTGTGTGTGTGTGTGTGTGTGTGTGTGCGCGCGCGTTATGCTCATATTGTCATGTCAGAAGCTGAGAAAGTTTTTGTTTTTAGAAAAACAAAACATCCACTTGTTGTATGTTTGTTTGTGAGTGCATGTGTGTGTTGGTTATTCAGCCTTTGGGCCAGGAAACAACACCGGAGGGTCTGAGGGTTACTCACAAATACACTCTCAGGGTTTCGATCTACAGATAAATTTGAAACCATTTAAGATGCACACAGCTGTTCACACACTTACACACGCATACACACACACACACACACAACAGTGGATGTGAGTGGATAAGATCATTAATAAATCCAGCCGTACCGTCCTCTCTCTGCAATCCGTCCGTCGTGAACCACCAGGATCTGATCTGCTCCAACAACCGTGGACAACCTGCAGAAGCAAACAAACATTATTTCTTTTTCATTTCCTCAGACAGTTGCTTTTTAAATTCTACAGGAAAAGTCAAAGCATACGGCATCATCCTGGAGGACATTTACTGCTGTCCTCACATGCCCATCTGAACCACTGTGAGGCTCCAGAACAGACCTTTAGACAGAGCATAGCTTACCCCATAGAAACAATACATTAGAGGGTTAAAGGTAAAGGTAGAGGAAGTGGATTGGAAGTAAAGATGCACACGGTGTGGTTAATAACCCTGGATTCAGATAAACACTGTGCTGAGTGACCCTTTTTTTTGTTGAGACATGGAGATTTGTGTTTCTTTGACTTCTGCTTTGGGATGTTTCTCTATTCCCTAATTGCGGCTTCAAACATCATAATTAAATTGTGATTAATAACAGAAAAATGGCAAGGGCTCTGTGAACAGGATCCAAGCTGTAATCAACAGAAGATTCTCTAAACATGCAAGCACAGGACGTATCAGATCAAAGAACAAAGGCTGCCTCCACAAAACAGCGGAGATTTAGAGCCTGAGAGACAGAGCGACAGAGAGACAGAAAGACAGAGACACAGAGCGACAGAGAGACTGAGAGACAGAGACTGAGAACAAGGACACAGAGAGATGGCACACAGAGAGACTGAGAGACAGAGACAGAGAGCAAGGACACAGAGAGATGGCACACAGAGAGACTGAGAGACAGAGACTGAGAACAAGGACACAGAGAGATGGCACACAGAGAGACTGAGAGACAGAGACTGAGAACAAGGACACAGAGAGATGGCACACAGAGAGACTGAGAGACAGAGACTGAGAGCAAGGACACAGAGAGATGGCACACAGAGAGACTGAGAGACAGAGACTGAGAACAAGGACACAGAGAGATGGCACACAGAGAGACTGAGAGACAGAGACAGAGAGCAAGGACACAGAGAGATGGCACACAGAGAGACTGAGAGACGGAGACAGAGAGCAAGGACACAGAGATGGCACGCAGAGAGACTGAGAGACAGAGACTGAGAGCAAGGACACAGAGAGATGGCACACAGAGAGACTGAGAGACAGAGACTGAGAGCAAGGACACAGAGAGATGGCACACAGAGAGACTGAGAGACGGAGACACCAAATGAGGGATTGGAGAAGGTATCCAGAAGTGTCAGAACTCAAAGTGAGGAGGACAAGAGGTGGAAATATGATTATGGAGATATATTTAGAAAGAGGAGTGGAGGACAGTGGCATGATTTGAGGTTTAGAGTAAGAACATGTTCAGCTGTGGGGTTACACAGAACCTCCTTAGTAATCATGCTCAAAAACATGGTTCCCTTCAGCTCTGTCGTGTCATGTATGTGACACCCATACTCTCTCTCTCTCTCTTACACACACACACACACACACACACACACTCAAACACAAAGCAGAGAACTCTGGATGAACCTGTCTGTAAATTATTAAAGTTAATATTCAAGACCAGCCCCTGATGAGGGTCTGAGTAAAGCTAACATTGAGCTAAATGGATCTAAGCTTTTGGGGTGGAATCAGACCAGGAATCAATCACTGTGTTCTCCAAGGTGATGCAAGATGTGAATACTTTTTACTGTTTTATTAGAACTAATCATCTGAAAGGTAATCGATCACTAGAGGCAGAAACACAATAGTCACAAAGGATAGTTTTCATGGTTCAGAAAAAAAAGAACAAAAAAAAGCAAAAAAAAAAAAAAAAAAAAAAGGACAGGATCATGTTAACCTGTGTGGATCATGTGTGTGATTCATTTTAAAAACATAGTTTCAGTTTTTCCTTTGGCCCAGAGCAGCCTGCAGAACCCAAAATCTGGTCCATCCTTCCTCTCCAAACTGGTGAGTGTCACTTTAAGCTTCAGCAGAGCCACCACTCCGCTTTAATGTCATCAAAGCTATCTTTGGATGTCCATCTTCAATATTTGATAGAAAACCTCGGTCAAAGGTAGAAATATCTCTCCCCAGAGACTGAGGACGTCAGAGGGTTTTCTGTCCTCCACTCATTCAAGCTTCATAATGCAGAGAGAGGAGAGCAGCCAGTGTGTTTACATGCGAGCAAGGAGCCTCAGACACAGAGCACCTCAGAAACTGCGCCTAAGACAGAGCACATCAGATACAGAGCCTCTCAGACAAACAGCAACTTGAAAACAGAGTGTCTTGGAAACAGAGCGCCTCAGAAACTGAGCACCCATGGTCTGTGTTAGGCCAGGGCCCTGAACACACTTTAGACTCTTTGATTTCTTTACTGACATGACGGAGCTGAGGGTAAAACCACTGACTTTGCAACCCATTCAGGCTGAGCATCATTTTTTAATAAGTTTGATAATAAAGTCTGATATGTTGAAATGCTGTTGCTCTCCATTTCAACATAATGCAGTCTGACCTGAGCTAAATCAAAGGTTAAGAAGGAAGTCCTAATCTGAGTCAAAGGTTTCTTCAACAATCAGCTGTGGCCTTCAGTCTCACCTGACGGGCTCAGATCAGAGTTTCAGCTCTCTGAGCATTTTTTCATGGAGTGAGTTTTTCGCCACATGCTGCAGTCGCTTCAGGTCAGTGAAGGATCTCCCTCCTGCTTGTTAGCATTCCCAGAAGCTGCAGCAGAAGTTGTTGAAGCACAGTCAGGTTACAGGACCTGTATGCCACAAGCTCATGACAGGAGAACCCTGCTCTCCATTTTATCAGTATACAGCTGCTTTATCCAATAATACAAACCCTGACCTGATCTGAGCCCATCCTCCAAAGTAAAAGCATGATATGTATCTCTGTGTTTTCATTTTATTTAATGCTCAGCTGATTAAGTCCATAAACAGTCCTGATCCTGATACCAGACTCCATCTGTTAGGGGATTAGGAAGCTGCTGGATCAATTTAATCAGAGATCTGCTGTAAAATGAGCTCTGTGAGATCGGTTTCTGAATTCACTGGATGGCCTACCAGACAAACTAAGTCTGTACGGTTAGTTGGACTTAAACAGACAAAGTAAATAAACTGAAAACTGACAAAACAACTTAATTCAGCCTGTTAGTGTAACACAAACTGTTAGTCAGAGTCTGCAACAGCAGGTCTGTGCATCAGAGTTTCCACACAGGTGCTTTCATTCGCATGAATCACATGTTTAAGAGCTGCATGTGTTCCAGACGAACCACAGTTATTAACAGATATGCATCATACTCATTATATTTACAGGCTCGGTTTGCTCAGGCCAAATGTGAAACAAGTTTTCACTGAGGTTCACCGCTCTGTCAGAAACTGTGCGAGCAAACAGCTCAACAACCTCAGAATAATGATCCTCAGAGTACAATGAGAAGTCGGATTTCATCATCTCAAGGACAGAATATTACCCCCTGCTGAGGCTGTGAACATTATGCTTCATTACTGTGAGGACTGTTTAGGAAAAACACAGAGTAGATCAGGTTTGAGGGTAAAGGTAGGATTTCTGCTCAGCCCCGGAGGTGTTGATAATTCTCAGAATAAATGACAACGCTCGTTACTCGCTGAGGATCAGAAGTCGTCTCTAAATTTCCCACAGAATGAGTCTGATGATGTAATCATCTTTCCGGTCAAACCTGGAAGTCTGTCAAACCAAATATTATTCTAGGTTTTTCCCACGTTGTGGAAAACACAAAGATGAACTTTGAAGTCAGAGGCTTTGAGCGACTGAGCAATGAGTCAATCTTCCTCTGCGCATCAGAAAGCATGTTTTTATCATGTTAGTCATGGAGCAAGAAAACATGATCAGAGAGCCTTTGTACTGTAGGAAGTGATGAAGAGTGTGTGAGCACAGGACTCAGCACGGCAGGCTTCTTCACGCTGATGTGTTTGAGTGTCTGCGAGTGTCACAGCCTTTCAAGTCTTTTTCAATATCACTCAGACTGATGAATACGCCGACATCTGTTTCTTTTACTTTTGTTGACCTGTCATCACGTGTCATCATCATATCCTCCAATCAGCTTTTAATTTAATCTCTCCAGCCCTCCCTTTGTGTCTGCTCTAATCCTGTTTTCCTTTCAGCACATCCCTCTCTTCCTTTCATCTGCCTCACTCACATTTGGTTCTTCTTTTCTCTTTGCTCTTGAGTTACCCCCTCAGATGTAAACACATTGTAACAGCCACTTTCATTTGGAGTCACAGATTATGTGTTAACGCCCTCAGTGACAACGGATTAACATGTTCACAGCAATACCAGGCATGAAGCAGGCGTTCATGGTATCCAGATGGTGTTTCTCTGACTCTCTGACCAACAGACTGTTGCTGATGTGCCATGTGTCAGCTTGTTTTAGTGCTCCATCTACACAAATCATTTGTTGGAATCGACACAAAATCGAGAATATGAACTGCCCTGACTTGGGAGGCTTTAACTCTTCTTCTGGCTCCAGTATTGGACAAAATGTCTGCAGAACCTGCATCACTTTTACTTTAGTTCAGAAAACCATGAGCTTCAATAGACTCTATAGATGACCCCATCACCTGCAAGCATCACATTAACAACACTTGTACTGTTAGCACATTAACACTGGTTGCAGCTGCAAGCTGTCCAACAATGAGTCCTGTTGAGCTTGAAGCCTCTGCATGAAAAAGTTGTTTTTCTTGGCCAGTTCTATGTGCATGCTTATTGGTTGATTGATATTGGGCGTAAATGTAGATTGATAGGTGATCTTTGATATGATTCAGCTCCATAGAAATATAAATTGGTTGATTGAAAAATGATAGCAAAGGCCAACTTGATTGAAAAATATTTGGACAGCTATAAATTTGAGTCTTAAGTTCAACCCTCCCTCTGTTTTTGTGGTTTGCAAACTCCATACATTAAAAAACATGGACAACCAAACCATCCAAACAAAGGGCTCCAATCAGATGATGTATCTTCCCAAGCATCTGATCTGTAAAAAAGAAAAGGCTTGGAAAACTCAAAATATCAAGGCAACATGATGCAACCACTTTTTAGGTTTCCTCAACTTATCATGTAAGATGTGAGAATTCCAATTATCAAGTTAGGACACAAGTTCTGTCAACTCAGATTTTCTTCTACACTCATTAAGATATTCTAATCAGGCCAACAAAGAAATTCCTGCTCCAAAGCCTTTTCTATTTTCGTTCAATTAATTCAGATATGGGCTGCATGGTAGCGCAGCAGGTAGCGCCTCAGCCTCACAGCAAGACGGTCGCTGGTTCGATTCCCTGCTCGGGCAAGGTGGGCCTATCTGTGTGGAGTTTGCATGTTCTCCCCGTGCAAGCGTGGGTTCCCTCCGGGTACTCCGGCTTCCTCCCACAGGCCATAAACATGCCCACGTTAGGTTAATTGATTATTCTAAATTGCCATAGGTGTGAGTGTGTGCGTGGATGATTGTTTGTCTCTATGTCAGCCCTGCGATTGACTGGCGACCAATCCAGGGTGCACCCCGCCTCACGCCCAATGACAGCTGGGATAGGCTCCAGCCACCCTCGACCCTGAATAGCAGGATAGACAGTTAAGACAACTAGATTTTTCTGTCAATTACTGATGGAAGTGTCTGTGGGTTTATTAAGAGTTTAGAAGAGTTTATTCAAGAGCAGAGCTTCTTGCACTACAGTGGAGCAAATCTGGAGGATATCACCCTATTCCAGCTGAGCTACAAAAGTGTTTCTGTGGATGCTGTGCTGGTGCAAAGGTGAAGGCAAGGAGATGGAGATAAAAGCCCTTTCTTGCATCAATCATCAAACGTCAACTCTCTGCTGAACAGAAGTGATGAACTGACAGTGAACCATGAGTCTATCCTCATGTGCTTCACCGAAACCTGGTTAAATCAATACATCTCTGACTTCTGTGTGGGTCTACCTGGTTTCACTCTGATACATGCAGACAAAGATGCTAAGGCTTGTGGCAAGATAAAAGGTGGGGGACTGGCCTTATTTGTAAATCAGAGATGGTATAACCCTGCTCATGTTACTGTCAAAGAGAAGATCTGTTGTCCAGACATCAAACTGTTGGCAGTTGTTTTGAGACCATACTACCTTCCACAGGAATTCAGTCATGCAATAATAGTCGTTGTGTACTTTCCACCCAAGGCACCGACTGAAGTTCCATGTGATGCCATCCATGAATCTGTTGCCAGGATACAGACTCAACATCCTGAGCCACTCATAATAATCTCTGGAGACTTTAATCATGTCACCCTCGCCTCCCACCTGACTGGATTTGTTGACTGTCCCACCAGAGAGAATACAACACTTGATCTGCTGTATGCTAATGTGAAGTCATTACCATGACAGGTGAAGAAGTTCAGTTAAGTCCTGGACCCTGTGGGGTTGGAAGCTGAAGAGAATTATGGACAAGCTGTTGTCTCCCATTGACTTTTTAAAAAATTGATTCATTCATTTCTACTGCTACTGTTCTGAGCGCCACTCAGTGGCAGCTTGTTGCAGCAGCATTGCATTGCTGCTGTGACTGTGAATTTCTCCTTGTGGGATGAATAAAGTTTATCTTATCTTACCTTATTATCTTATTACCTCATTAATCTTGTTAGTCTTTGTTGGCCAAGTATTTACATTAGTTTCATTAATGTTGGGGCAGGTTTAAAATGAAATACTGCCCATGGCCCCACTTCAGCCAGGGGTGGCCTTGTGTAACATCACCTGTGAGCGACCACTATGGTAGTCCTGTTGGTGCAGACTTTGGCCAGTGAGGCCTGGATGTTCCTCTCAGTCTGAGTGTCCAGAGAAGATGTGGCCTGATGAAACAAAGCAAAACCTTTAAGTCTGAAGAGTTTAATCAATGAGGCAATGTGTGTGTTTGAAAGATTGTCTCTTTGTGTTCAAAGTCCTGAATAAAGTTTGACTGAATGAATTTTAAGCAAAACAAATAGGAAAGAAACCACAATCATCAATGTCAAGTATTCCTGTCAGCAGGGCTCAGGCAAGATCAGAAATAGAAGACAGCACTTACAGAACAACTAAAGCTACAAACTGCTCTTCCAACACAGAGTGTAACCTGCTTCCTCACCTCATCCAGCAGAATAATCGGAGGATCTTTCAGGATGGTTCGAGCGATCACTACTCTCTGCTTCTCCCCTCCACTGAGCTTCAGACCTCGCTCCCCCACCTCTGTGTCATACCCTGTTTGGACACAAAGCCATCACTTTCAAAACAACTGTCAAGAATGAATCTGTAGAGTTCAAAGAAAGGCTCTGCATCTGCACCAAACCACAGTACCAGCCTCACCACACACCCGCCCTGACCCTGAGGAAGCTCCAGGATCCTGCCGTGTACGTCAGCAGCCATGGCGGCTCTCTCCACCTCCTCTCTGCTGGCTGTCACGCGGCTGTACCAGATGTTGTTTCTGATGGTGTCGTTGAAGAGGACGGTGTCTTGGGGAACCACGCCAATGTTTCTCCTCAGGGACGACTGATGCACCTGTGAGTGAGAGGATGAAAGTGGAGTTGAGCTTTCACCTGAGAGAGCTCAGGTGTTTAGTGACCCAGATTCAAAGCAGGACCAGAACTAGAGCTCTTTAAGTCTTTATTTCTTTAATTCAGGCCAAACTTTCAGACCTGTCAGACCTGGGATCTTAGGGTCATGACACCCACTCATTCCATGTTTCAGTTCTCGCTCTACTTGCTCTCTCTTTCTCACACATGTACACACACACACCTCATACATGCTTATAAATACTGCATGGTTGAATCCATCCTATACTATATAATGCATGCTGCCCCAGGTCACAGACAGAACATGTCCTGAACAGATTTCTGTCTCTCTCTCTCTCTCTCTCTCCAGGTCTTCCTCCTCCTCCTCCCCAGCTCAGCTGTTGTGGTGAAATCTGGAGCATATGGCAAATAAATAATCGAAACCCACTTATCATCAGACAAACAGGTCTGTTTGTGTTTGCTGGTTATTTTAACAACCATTAAAATCCTTTATTCTACTTTCCACTGTTCTGATGATAAAAGATGTTTACATCCTTGACAGATGGAGCAGACCTGCAAAATCTAGTCCAGCTCAGTCCTGATCCAAACCTGCCCAAAATTCTCAGCGTTGTCCCCTCTCTCCTGGATCTGGATCTCAACCTCTCCTGAAATAATTTCCGGTATTCAATGGCTCTCTGGTCAGCGCGC
>RPOG01002991.1:0-24124 GCA_008086565.1 Thalassoma bifasciatum | reverse complement strand
CTGGGATCTTAGGGTCATGACACCCACTCATTCCATGTTTCAGTTCTCGCTCTACTTGCTCTCTCTTTCTCACACATGTACACACACACACCTCATACATGCTTATAAATACTGCATGGTTGAATCCATCCTATACTATATAATGCATGCTGCCCCAGGTCACAGACAGAACATGTCCTGAACAGATTTCTGTCAGAGAGAGAGAGAGAGAGAGAGGTCCAGAAGGAGGAGGAGGAGGGGTCGAGTCGACAACACCACTTTAGACCTCGTATACCGTTTATTTATTAGCTTTGGGTGAATAGTAGTCTGTTTGTCCAGACAAACACAAACGACCAATAAAATTGTTGGTAATTTTAGGAAATAAGATGAAAGGTGACAAGACTACTATTTTCTTGTTTACATCCTTGACAGATGGAGCAGACCTGCAAAATCTAGTCCAGCTCAGTCCTGATCCAAACCTGCCCAAAATTCTCAGCGTTGTCCCCTCTCTCCTGGATCTGGATCTCAACCTCTCCTGAAATAATTTCCGGTATTCAATGGCTCTCTGGTCAGCGCGCTGTGCTCTGAGTGTTTCCTGTCAAAGCTTTTCTCTGCAGCCACAACACAACAAATTCCATTTCCTGCACCAACTCGGTTTGGCCGATAATCACTCACTCTCCTTAATTTGATCTGCTGCCATCTACTTTTGGTATTTATTCCACTCAAGAACAACTCTGCATCTGTTTCTGATCGAGGCAGGCTGACAGGCTCCAACACTGAGACGAGAAGGAGAAGAAAGGGAATAAAAATGAGGTATTTAATGTTTTCAGTGAAGCATGGACTGAGAAACAAAGGAGAGTGAGACAGCTGTCCTCACACACTCACACACACATGCACACACACAGAAAAATAACACTTCCACAAAGTGTGAGATGATGTAGGGTTGGAGTTATGTCCTAACTGACGCTGCCCTCATAAAGTCCACAGGTCCCCACACAAGCTTTAAACCTTCACAGACTGTCAGCCCTCAGTGGTTTCATAACTTCTAACATATTCTGAAGCCTCAGTCCTTCAGAAAAGAATACTCACTTAAGACTTCCAGTGACAAATACTCAGGATCCATGTGCAAAGTTACACACTGGATCCTGAGTGAGAGAAAGAAATGAGCTACATCAAATCTACATTACCCGGCAGCAGACTTTAAGATTTTTACTGTATACTGTTGAAACAAACATGTTAGTGTTAATGGGATTTCTGAGGCTTTTGGAGTCAGCCTCCAGTGGACACTCGAGGAACTGCATTTAATAGCTCACATTGGAGTTAGTTTTAAAAGCCAGGAACTGATGCTCCATCAGGATCAAGTGGATCAGTCTAAGATCTCGTCTACATTTTTCTAAACGTGCTTTTGGTTTTTAGTGCAGCCACATTGAAAATCTTCAGTCCAAGTGATTTACTGCTGATCCAGAATCAGGCTAAGGACTTGTATACATGTAGCCAGGTATTTTCAGAAACCAAATACTCCCCTATATTCGTTTTTCAAAAAGACTTTTGTCCACACCTGGTCATCTACAAAAATAAATTAATAAAAAAAATCATCCACACATTACCGAGAAAATCTGTCAATGAGTGCGGCTCTAAGCATGCCAGACCCATAGGTGGAAGTGTTTTTCAGACATGAGACCTGTGCCAGCCAATTAGAATGAATCTCCATCATTCTATCTGTTCTGCCAGATTTCAACAATGCGTCAGGATTTCATGTTTAAATCAATATATAGGTTAACTCTTCAACGTTGATAATATGTTGCAGTTTGAGAAACAAAGGCGTCCAATCCAGGGTGTACCCCGTTTCTCGCCCAATGACAGCTGGGATAGGCTCCAGCCACCCGCAACCCTGATTAGCAGGATAGACGGTTAAGAAAATGGATGGGTGGAGTTGGAGAAATAAGAAAGCAAGTGAAAACACTCTACAGTGTTTCACTTGGAAACACAAAACATGCAGTGAAAAAATCTGGGTTTACACAAAAATGCTCGGGGACTAAAAACATTGCAGTACGCATATCAGGCCTGTAGATGTCCTTAAAACTGTAGGTGCTGCAAATGATGATTGTTGCAATAGATGCACATTTTGTTAGAAGGCAGTCTGTAGATTCAGCAGAACAAGAGCGAAACAGTAGCTTACTATTGTTGTAGTTGTTCTGATGGCACAGTAGAGGTTTAATGCACATGCGTAGAGCTGAGCATGACGTCATCATTTCCACTGAAAATGCTGGCTTGCTGTTTACACCACAACAGTGGAAAGAGTGTTTAAAAAAAAATCCCTCTCTGGAGGCTGTTTTTAAAACTTTGTGTTTTACGTTGACTAAAACACTGTTTCTGTGTAAATTGGAGGCCGAAACACAACAATACTTTTGCATTTCACCCTAAAATCGTTGTCTTGTAAACTTGGCGTGATGCTCCCCATGGTGTTGCATATATGTAATGTCAATGGCTTTTTATGTCAGTCAGAATTTTTTTTAGATCCAAAAACTCTGATGATGGGCATATTAAACTACACAACTGGAGTTTTCCAAAATCTTCATGTGGCTGGAGTTTTCAAGAGATAAGTATTCAGTGATGTAAAACTGCGGTTTTGTGTGGATGACAGGCCTAAACATATCAAATGATATGTAGTTTCACAGATACCAGGCTATGTGTGGACATGGTCTAAGAGTTGGAGTCCAGGTACAAGCTTCAACTCCTGAACAACCGAAGTCCAGGAGTCAAATTGCTGATATGCAAATGAATGCACACTTACAAGAGAAATTCTATATTTGTCAACAATTTTAGATATTCCTGAATAATAAGAAGAAATCACACATTTAGTGATATCTGTGTATTGGTTTGTTTTATGTTACAGTCTGAACCTTTATCTCCTACTTCTTTACTCCCTCACAGTCACAAGGATATGTTCTGAAACATGGTACCTACTGATGTTATATGAAGCGGTACTCAGTACTACTGATGTAATTCAGTTGGTAACTATAAAAGTTCCAAATTTGATATCCATCCCTACTGAAGTGGCCCACCGTGTGTCTTAAATTGGTAACAGTACTTCTTTGAAGTTTGTGGAACCTGGAGCTTGCCATAATTATGCTAAAGTAAGCCATGACCCTGCAGTAACTTTTCTTTTACCCTTTTGTGGGAAAATATTTGCCTGTTAGTATTTTAGTTCAGTGAGTAAAGAGTAAATAGGGCTTCCTAAAAACTACTTAACAATTGTATGCTAGAAACAAGCGAGTTCTATTGTATACTATATGATCTGTGGCACATTAGGACATGTACAACATGTTGAATGTGTTGAATCTGACTCTCTTGTAAGAGAGTACTGCACATTCGTTGTGTGTACAGTTTTAAAGCTTCTTAAGTAAAACTTTAAGCAGAAATCCCTGATCAGATTTTTCACGTGAAACTTTTCAGGATCTGCTAAGCTTAACTAGCTGGGAGAGAATAGCTGGTGCAAGGTCTGGCCGCTCTGGCATAATACAAAGAATCAATAAGAGTATCGTAAAGCACAAAGGCCAATGATGTTGATGGACAGGACTATCTCTTAGGGACCTTACCTTATCGGTTCCTCCCCCTTACCCATCCCTGATCCAAACTCTTCCTCACCTTGGATTATAACCCTCACCATTAACAGCTCTAAGCGTGAGCTCACAGTGGTAGAACAGTGAGATGCATAGCACAGGGGTTCCCAAACTTTTCCACCTGGGACCCCAAAAATGGCAGCGTAGGAGACTGGCGACCCCCTGCTGTGGTACAACACTAATGGACCAATCCAAAAACAGACCAAAAAAAACAATGAAAAACCCCCAGGATACTTAATTTAACTCATCAGTAGAAAATTAACCGACTAATGTGCTATTTGCTGTGCTCACTGCATCAAACTTCAACAAAGAAATGTGAAAAACAGATAAAAAAAGTATCTGTTTGCATAATTTCATATTATCTTTAACCCCTTTTTTGCTTTTATTCTTATGGTGATAGATAAAATGTGGAATTGTTCATAGTTTTTGATTTTGGGACACATTCCACGACCCCCTACCAATGTCTCGCGACCCCCCAAAGGGTCCCGACCCCTACTTTGGGAACCACTGGCATAGCACATAATGCTCAGGTGGATTTGGTCACCTGGGAATAAACCTCAAACAGGAAGAAGTTAACCCGGCTCTTGGCTACATTTCTGTGTAATCAGATGTTAACATATTTCTGGTTGGAGTAAGAATCATCCAACTATCCTTCATTAATTTGTCTCTGTGCTCCACTGACCCTTTCTGACTGTCTCTGACACTTCCCGACCCTCTCTGACCAATATTGACCCTCTCTTATCTGCTCTGACCCCCTCTGACCCTCTGACCCTCTGTGACTTGCTCTGACTTGGCCCATTGTCTCTGATGCAAGTGGATTCTTGTAGTCTGAGAACTTTTGGTGACAAACAGGAAAGGGTGTCATATAAGACCATGGAAAAACAAGTTCATTATTAGTTTTTGTTGAGAGCATGACTCACAGGGAGCAACCCTGAATAAAAACTGTTGTTGCTGTTTGATCCCGTAAAAGGAATTTAGATCGGACTCGGACGGACACCTTGAGCACACTCAGCTGAATGGCTTCAGCATTGAGTAATAAGTCGTCCGCCTGCAGTGTTGGACCAGCACAGTCTCTCTCATCAGGGCTGAACTCCATGTGGCGTCCAGATGAGGGACAAACAGAGTGGCAGAGGACGTGTGCGCCAAAAACCAAGCAGAGCCAATGAAGACCTGGACACACCTCAGCACATTAAAGCAGGAGCTCTGTCACAGACTGAGAACAGGATCAGCTCTCTTTAATCTTCAGGTTGTTTCTTATTTCTCCCTCTTTATCGTGATCTACTGAAACATGTTTCATCATCATCATCATTTGTTTTTCCTTTGAACTGCAGGAAGAACAGAGTTTCAATCTGAGCACAGATGTGTGCAACAAGCAGAAAATCTTTCAGAGAAATCAAAGAAAGAACATGTGCACGCCTTTAAAAGAATCACATCCTAAAGTAACTCATTACAGTCAGCTGTCAGAAAGAATTCTCACAGAGAACATTCTAATCTGATGGAAACAAAACAAAGCAGAGAAACAAAACAAAAGTCAGGCCTAAGCACAAAGATATCAGCACTGAGTGGAGTTTACTGGAGTCAGCGTGCTCCACCTGGAGGTCCGATTTCAGCAGGTGAAGAGTTAAACTGTAAATATTCAATTTTACGGGCGTGCTTTTAGGGAGAGGTTTTCTCAGAAGGTGACACATTTACAAAGTATTTATAGACTCTAGCATGAAGAGCAGGGTGTGTTTAATGGAGTGACAACAGCCAACATGTGAGACAGATGTTGTGTTCAAACTGCAAGAATCAAACGTCCTCATCCTCACTCTGAACAAAGGTGAAACTTTACCTCCTTCATGTGATCTACATTTCACCTCATAAAGCACATATATATGTTTAACTTTCAGACTTTAAAGGGTAAGTTTAAGGCTTTATCAGAATGATTCAAAGTTTTGTTTATCAGGAGTAAGTCTACAATGAGAATCCCATAATCAGAGTCAACCAGTCCAAGCTGACATGGAAAAGTATGAAACTACCAGGATGCCTCGACAGCTGCTCGTCCTCTGAGAGCAAACCAATCAGCAGAAAGAGATCACCTAATCCAGTGGAGATCCATGTTTACAGCAGAGAAAGAGGCTGTTTTCCAAACCACCTACTACGCAAGCAGTGTCTACTGATTTAGCAGAAATTCAGTATGTAGCAGGCAGTATGTGAGAATTTGTGAGATCTGTGGCCTTCAAAAACTCCCTGGATGCTTGTCCAGGGCAAATTTCTCAGTCTGCAGCAGACCAGTCTGCCTGGCATACTATTTCCCACAATGCACGGTGCCAATGCTGCTTGTCTATTCAGGGGCACTCAGGCTTGGGTGAATTATCTTCACCTAATACAATTAATTGGCATAACTTCAATACATCAACACTAATGTTTGACAGTCTGTGAAGTAATATGAAAGGAACAGGTGAATCTGCTCACTTATCATGAAAAAGGTTTTTACTTTTTTTTAATTCATAAAAGCCTGTATAAATCACTTACTCACTTTGTTTCAAACAACAGCCTACATGAGTGAGATGGGTCGGTTTTTCCAACACCTGTAAAATAAAAAAGTCAGTCCGTTCCAGATTTATTTTCAACAAATGATAACTATTAGTGTAAGATCAAAATTAAATACAGCAATTTTGCTGTGATAAATTTCTTTACTTTTACAAATTTCATAAAACGGGACCCTAAAATCTCTCCCTGAATGTGTTGTTTTTCTAAATTAATTTAAAAATGTTCCTCAAACCATTTAAAGTAATGAAACTGCCAAAAAACACTCAAAAACAAATACAATTACTTGAAATGAAACAGAAATCTGGAGTAGCATTCTACAAAATAGACCCAACAAAACAGCCATACTAGTTGGGACGTTGTGTAAAATCTAAATTAAAACGGAATACAATGATTTGCAAATCCTTATCAACCCATATTTAAGTGAACACAGTACAAAGACAATATATTTAATGTTCAAACTAAAAAAGTAAGTTGTTTTTGCACAAATATTTGCTCATTTTGAAATGGATGCCAGTAACATGTTTCAAAAAAGCTGAGACTGGGGCAACAAAAGACTGGGAAAGTTGGTGAATGCTGAAAAACAGCTGTTTGGATCATTCCACAGGTGAACAGGTTCATTGGGAACAATTGAGTGTCATGATTGGATATAAAAGGAGCTTTCCCAAAAGGCTCAGTCCTTCACAAGTAAAGATGGGGCGGGAATCACCACTTTGTCAACAACTGCGTGAAAAAATAGTCCAACACTTTAAGAATAATGTTTCTCAATGTCCAGTTGCAAGGAATTTAGGGATTTCATCATCTATAGTCCATTATATGATCAGAAAATTCAAGGAATCTGGAGAACTTACTACATATAAGCAGCAAAGCCAAAAACAACATCGGACCCCTCAGGCAGCACTGCATGAAAAACCCACATTATTGCATGAACGACATTACGATGTGGACTGAGGCCCGGTTTACACGGAGACAGAATATTCTGTTGGAAGGGCCTTTCGTTTACACGGAGACTGGTGGGTGAATCCACAATAATCTCAAGCCTCCCTCCAGAGTGGGGCATTTTGAAGACGATCCCCTGTCTAAATGACAGAATACGCTGTTTTCAGGGACCAGATTTTAGCAAGTGGTTCATCTGTAGTGGCAGCAGTACTGCACTGAATCACACTGCATTTAAAGGTTGATTGCTGAAGTTATGTTTGTTCAATACTCTATATACAATACCCTGCTGGGTACTTATTAATTAATGGATCGTCTGTTCAGGGATTAAGATAAATATATGCTTCTTCTGCATGAATCATAAAGTGCTAAATCACAGAGTTGCAAACCTTTTTTTTCTATCTCCAAGACAGACTGACAATAGAGTCAATCAAAGACCAGACCCTGGTAAACACAACAAAATCAGTTCTTTATTGTCATTTGTATTTGCTTTTCAGCATTCATTTCTAAAAAGTAGTGTTGGAGGTTAAACCCAAAAAAAAGAAAGAAGTGACATTTGCCCTTCTTCAGTACCACAAAGGTACTGAAGAAGGGCAAATAGTTTGTAAAAGTAAAAAAAAAAGATGCATACTAATAAGTTTAAAAAGTACACATTCTAATTTTTGTCAGACGTGTCATCCTTTTCCATATCACAAAGTTGCCGCACCGTCTTTTGGAGCCGGGTACGACTCCCATTCTATGCTAAGCTGCGCTTTGTTCGTTTTGTAGTTCAGGGCTGATTGAAGCAGGAGTTCAACCTCCCCGTCGGTCTAAACAGAATTCTTCTTAGGTACAGCCATTGTTGTTGTGTTCATCCGGGGAACAGAACAGAAACAAACTATGTCACACGTGCGTTCTTATATAGGCGTATGCCAGCGTTCTACCACAGCGCCATTTAGCGGCCTAGCATTGAATTTCACCCGCTATTGCGTTTCCTGAAGACGCTCGTCTAAACGCGGAGAAAACCTGAAGACGATACACCACTTTTGCGTCTACAGTTTTTATCGTCTCCGTGTAAACGTAGCCTGAGGAACACTTCAGAAAACCATTGTCAGTTAACACAGTTGTTCACTACATCTACAAGTGACAGTTCAAACTCAAAGCCATACATCAACAACATCCAGAAATGCTGCCACCCCCTCTGGGCCCCGAGCTCATTTTAAATGGACAGATGCAAAGTAGAAAAGGGTTGTGGTCTGATGAGTCCACATTTCAAATTGTTTTTGGAAATCATGGATGTGGTGTCCTTCAGGGCAAAAGAGGAAAAAGACCATCCAGATTGTTACCAGCGAAAAGTTTCCAAAGCCAGCATCTGTGATGGTATGGAGGTGTGTGACTGCTTATGGCATCATGGGCAACTTATACATCTGTGATGGCACCATCAACGCCAAACCACATCCTGCACCTGTTACAACAGCCTGGCTTTGTAGTAAAAGAGTGCAGGTACGAGGCTGGCCTGCCTGCAGTCCAGACTTATTGCCCAATGAAAATGTGTGGCGCATTATGAAGTGCAAAATACCAAAACAGAGACCCTGGGACTGTTGATCAACTGAAGTCGTACATCAAGCAAGAATGGGAAAGAATTTTAGCTCCAAAGCTTCAACAATTAGTGTCCTCAGTTCACAAACACTTATTGAGTGTTGTAAGAAGGAATGGTGATGTAACAGTGTTGGGAACATGCCCCTGTCCCAGCTTTTTTGAAAAACGTTGCAGGCATTCATTTCAAAACAAGCAAATATTTGCACAAAAACAATGAAGTTTATCAGTTTGACTAAATATCATTTCTTTGTGGTGTATTCAATTGAATATGAATTGACCTGGATTTGCCAGTCATTGTGCTCTGCTATTTACATTTTGCACCACGTCCCAACTTCATTTAAATTTGGGTTTGTAGTGGGTAGTAGGAACCTATCACTTTTACTTTTAGATTGAAGTAGGTGGTTTGAGAAACAGCCAAAGGCTATTTTCCAAACCACCTACCACACAAGCAGTGCCCATTGATTTGGCAGAAATTCAGTATGTAGCAGGCAGCATGCAAGAATGTGCGGGCTCTACATGCCTAAGGCTCCTGGATGTCCTACTGATTCAGGAAAATTTCTCTGTCTGATGCAGACCAGTCTACCTGGGATTCTGTTTCCCACAATGCATGGTACTAATGCTGTTTGTCTATTTGGGGGCACTGAGGTGTGGGTGAATTATTGTCACCTACTGGAATGAATCAGCATTACAACTATAAGACATCAACACTAAAGTTAGACAGTCTGTGAGATAGAAGTGAAATGAAATGAAAGACACAAGTGAATCTGCCTAGTAATAAAAGAGGTGTTTACTTCTTTAAAATTCATAAAAGCCTGTATAAATCCCTCTTTCACTTTTTTTTCTAAAAGACAACCAACCTGGCTAATATGGACAGTTTTTTCAGTGGCTATTACAACAAACAAACAAAGAAAGTCAGTCCAGATTTATTTATTTTACTTTTGGTGTAAGATTTGAAATTAAAAATGGTGATTTTTTTTGTGACAAATTTCTTTACTTTTACAAATTTCATCAAAACAGGACCCTGAAATCTCTCCCTGAATTTGTTGTTCTTGAAGAATTTAAAATGTTCCTCCAACTATTAAAAAATAATAAAAGGACACTGAACAGACAAAAACATGTATTGTTGTATTGTTCAGGTATCTTCACCCCTGACTGATGCAAAATGCCAAATCCGGCAATCTCTTTGTATATTAATAACTGCAATGCCAAAATATAAACATGGTTTGTTTTCTATATTTATGACAAAGTTAAACATCAAAAGAGAGAAATTAATCAGCTCCAAAAAACAGAGTACCATAGTACGAAACAGACCAATGAGAACAGGCATACTACATGCAGCAACAGTAGGAAGTATACAGTGTTTAGCACACACTCAATAAGGGGGTTAGTATGTAGTAGGCAGTTTGGCAAATAGCCAGAGTCCTGTGACCACACACACCAGTCCAGCAGCACCCCTCCACACCTTATTCCACTGCAGTTACAGATCCTTCCTCCTTTTTCTCCCCATGCCATCTCATGTAAACATACCCTCAGTATTTCTATTGTTCTGCTCTAGAACTTCAGGTTCATCTTTGCGTGAGTTTCTGGAGTACTCTTGTTTTTTAATAAATCAAAGTAAAACTTTAATTATAAGAGGCCACTGATACACACAACTTCAAATAAGATGCTGAAAAGAAAACAAGAACAGTTTGTGTCTGAGTGATGCCATGTTTTATCACTTCCTCCCTGACACTGATTAACTTCAGACTTTAATGAAAGACACAACAATGTGCACCTGTGGTTGTGTGTGTGTGTGTGAGTGTGTGTGTATTTGTAGGCATGTGTGTGTTGATTAAGCCTCTCTCCTGCTGTGTTATGACGTCCTCGTAATCACCAACAGCCCAAAACACCACACATCTGCCCCCTCCCCTCAAGTGTGTGTGTGTGTGTGTGCGTGTGTGTGTGTGTGTGTGTGTGTGTGTGTGTGAGTGTGAGTGTGTGTGTGTGTTTGTGCGTTATTGGGACTTTTGGCAAATATTACAGTTACTTTTTAACTACAACTGCACTAAGTGGGCTATCGTCACACACACACATACACACACACACACACACACACACACACACACACACACACACACACACACTCACACACACACACACACACACACACACACACACACACACACACACACACACACACACACACACACACACACACACACACATCTGGCGTCTGGACTTGTTGCTGCATTATTCAGGAACCTTTTACTATGATTTATTCACAGTGTGACCAGAGCTCACACACTCAGCCCAGCTGGGTGTATGTATGTGTGTGTGTGTGTGTGTGTGTGGGTGTGTGTGTGTGTGTTTAAGTGTGTGTGCGTGTGTGTGTGTGTGTGTATGTGTGAGTGAAGAAAGGAGTCAAGGTACATGAGCCAAAAGCAGGAAGCGGTCCTGATGGAGAGATGAAAGGAAGGGTAAAAAGATGAGGAGAAACAGCGTGAGGCAGTTAGCCTTGAGGTACTGAGGCGGTGAGGCGGTGAGGCAGTGAGGGGAGCCGACGGACATGTTGGGAAACATTTAGATAGTTTTCCCAGACAAACACTTGAGAGCCCAGAAACCATGCTCGAGAGGATGCAGAGTATTTACAGCTGTTTTTTAATGAAATTGTCAAAACATGAGAAAACATCACATCCTGTAAGAGTTTCTCTGCGTCAGTGTTTTATAACATACATCTGAATGTTGTCATTCTGTCACCTGACTATCGGGTCACTTCTGGTCTTATTGTGTGTGTGCTTACCTTAGAGATGTCCTGCCCGTCGATACGGATGCTGCCGCTCTGAGGGTCAAAAAACCTGAACAACAGACGCAGGATGGAAGTTTTCCCTGATCCAGATGGACCCACCTGCATCCACACCCACCAACACACACACACACACACACACACACACACACTGGTCACAACACTTGCATACTTCCAGGTGCTCTAGAATATGAAAGGCTGATGAGAGTCATCATTTCTTTTCTTCCATCTCTTGTCAGCAGACAGATTTGATGTTCTGTGTGTCTGAAACGATTCCTTTTGGACCCCTTTGTTATTTCCATTCTGGATGGACACTGCCATGTAACAACCCATAAATCCTCAGTTAGACAGAGTTTATTCAGAACAAATGTTTTCACAAACACTGCAAAAAATGAGCAGATCTGGATGTGGTCATTTTCTGTGCAGAAACAGAACATTAATCCTTGGTAACCAAAGAAAAAGAGAAAGTGTCAGAAATAAGGAGGTAACAGCGGATGAGAACGCTGAGAGATGAAAAGAGGTGCAACCAGGAAATATGTTTCTGACAGCAGTGGAAAGTTCTGAAGAACCCATGAAACAGGCTTCAGAGTTTTTTAAACTTTGCTGAGTAATGTAGAGCAGCTGACCTGTCTGTAGCAGCTCATAGTCATATAAATCACCATGTTGGTCTGTGCAGGTAAACCAAACCCAGCTCATCACAGGTGTCTCAGGTAAATGCAGTAAGTGAGAGTGTGGCGGAGAAAAAAAGTTTCATAGAATTTAGTAGACCTTACCAAAGCCACTGTCTGCCCTGCCTCCACCGTGAAGCTGACCCCCTTGAGGACCTCAGTGCTATACACACAGACACACATATACACACACATAGAGCATCCATCAGGATCAAAATGACTCCTCCTGATCCCTCCTCATGCTCTTCTCTCTCTTGATCAGTCTCTCTAAGTTTGTGTCTTCCACAAACTTTCAAAACAGTGAAGAATAAGAAAAATCTCTCAGATAGTTGAGTTTGTTCAGGTTTAGTGTGAAGCTGCTGATGTTTGTTTATCCTCACAGCAATCATAAACATGTGGATCCTCTGTGTGGAGCTCACAGGAGGCCAATCAAAGCCCTAGATTAATCAAAGTCACCATTTTTCATCAGTGCAGACAAAGATGGATACCAGCTGAGTCATTTTTATACTCCTGGGCTGTTCTTTCAATTGAATTGATTTGAAGCCTCAGATTTATAGCCAAGTGATGTAACAGAGTGAATAAATTATTCTGAACATGCAGAGAAAACATTCTTCACTTTGTTGGTTACACACCCCGGCACGTAGCTGAAACAGACTCTGTCAAACTCCACCTGACCCGCTGTGAGCTGCAAGTTCTGAGCATCCTCTGCATCCTGCACCTGAGCGAAGAGAAAAAGAAGAGAGGAAGAAAAGGGGAAGAGCATAGGAGGAACATGGGAAAAAGAGAGGGAAAAAGGGGAACGGGGGTAAGAAGAGAGGGAGGTGCAAGGAGGAGATGGAATATGGAAGCAGAAGGTTGGAAGATGGAATTGGAAGGTGGAAGATGGGAGTTAGAAAATGGGAGTTGGAAAATGGAAGGTGAAGGTAGAAGAATGTCAGTTAGAAGTTGGAGGATGGTAGATGGAGGATGGCAGATGAAGATGGGAGACAATGGTTGGAAGATGAAAGATGTAAAACAAGTGTTGTAGGATTGGGTTTGTAAGTTGAAGGGTGGAGGAAAATGGAAGATGGAAGTTGGAATGAGAAGTGGAATGAGGGGAGTTGGATGTTGGAGGAATAAAGTTGGAAGGTCAGAGAAGGTAGATGGGAGTTGGAAGAGGGAAGTTTGAAGATGGAAGTTGGCAGTGGATGGATTAAAGTGGTATGATGGGAATTTGAAGATGGAGTTGGAAGATAAGAGTTTGAAGATGGACATTGGAAGTTGGAATATTCAAGATAGAAGATGAGAAGTAGGAGTTGGGAGATGGAAGTTGGAGGATAGAAGATTGAGAATGGAAGGTGGAAATAGAAAATGGATGATGGAAGATGGAAGTTGAAATTGGAAGATTGAAGTTGGGGGAGGGAAGATGGCAAGAGAAGTATACTTTTTTACACCCATTTCTGAAAAAGTGTTTTCTATTACCTATTTCTCTGTGCTTCTCATGTTTACTTCACCTTATTCCCTAAAATCTCTGCATGCGGAAAAAACAAGACACTATATTACAGACAGCAATAAAATGTTGGGGTTAAGGTTACTTCAACCCTGCAACACATTTTACATTTAATTTTGTCTTATGTTACTAAACGTTGTGAAGAAGTTAATATTGATATTAGGTCAACTTATGCGGAGTTTCTGTTATGTAAATTTCAAGTTTGACTATTTGAAATAACAAAAACACCAAATATTTGCTCATTTTGAAATTGCAACACGTTTCAAAAAAGCTGAGATAGGGGCAACAATAGACTGGTAAAGTTGATAATTACTCAAAAATACTGTTTTGATCACTCCACAGGTGAAGAGGTTCATTGGAAACAGGTGAGTGTCATGATTGGGTATAAAAAGAGCATCCCTATAANCCTTTTTTGTTCTGTGATATAATGTCTGTCGTTATTTTACAACCCCAATTCCAATGAAGTTGGGACGTTGTGTAAAATGTAAATTAAAACAGAATACAATGATTTGCAACACTTCTTCAATTATAACTATAATCCAGTTGAATACGCCTCAAAGACAATACATTTAAAGTTCAAACTGATAAACTTTATTGTTTTTGTGCAAATATTTGCTCATTTTGAAATTGCAACACGTTTCAAAAAAGCTGAGATAGGGGCAACAATAGACTGGTAAAGTTGATAATTACTCAAAAATACTGTTTTGATCACTCCACAGGTGAAGAGGTTCATTGGAAACAGGTGAGTGTCATGATTGGGTATAAAAAGAGCATCCCTATAAGGCTCAGCCATTTACTAGCAAAGATGGGGCGAGGATCACCACTTCATGAACAACTGCATGAAAAAACAGTTAGAAAACAGTTAAAGAACAATGTTTCTCAATGTCCAGTTGCAAGGAATTTAGGGATTCTATCATCTGCAGTCCATAATATAATCAAAAGATTCAGAGAATCTGGCTAAATCTCTGCTCGAAAGCAGCAAGGTCTCTGCCTGTGACCTTTGACCCCTCAGGCAGCGCTGCATTAAAAACCCACATCATTGTGTAAAGGATATTAGCACGTGGGCTCAGGAACACTTCACAAAACTATTGTCAGTTAACACAGTTCATCACTACATCTACAAGTGACAGTTCTAACTCTACCATGCAAAGACAAAGTCAGACATCAACAACATCCAGAAATGCCACCACCTTCTCTGGGTTCAACTCATCTGAAATGGACGGACACAAAGTAGAAAAGTCTGCTGTGGTCTGATAAGTCCACATTTCAAACTGTTTTTGGAAGTCATGGATGTAGTGTCTTCAGGACATAGAGGAAAAAGACCATCCAGATTGTCACCAGCGCAAAGTTCCAGAGATGGGCAACTTACACATTTTTGATGGCACCATCAATGCTGAAAGGTACATCCAGGTTCTGGAGCAACACGTGCTGCCATCCAACCAAAGCTTTTGCAGGGAGGTCCCTGATTATTACAGTAAGACAATGCCAAGTCACATTCTGCACCTGTTACAACAGCCTGGCTTTGAAGCAAAAGAGTGCAGGAACGAGACTGGCCTGCCTGCAGTCCAGGCCTGTCTTTGATTAAAAATGCGAGGTGCATTATGAAGAGCAAAATTCGACAACAGACACCCTGGGACTGTTAATCAACTAAAGTAGTACATCAAGCAAGAATGTGAAAGAATCAAGAATTAGTGCCTCAGGTCACAAACACTTATTGAGTGTTGTAAGAAGGAATGGTGATGTAACACAGTTGGGAACATGCCCCTGTCACAGCTTTTTTGAAAAACGTTGTAGGCATCCATTTCAAAATAAGCAAATTTTTGCACAAAAACAATAAAGTTTATCAGTTTGACAACTAAATATCATTTCTTTGTGGCATATTCAATTGAATATAGGTTGAACAGGGTTTACATTTGTATTATTGTATTTGTATTGTATTATACACCACGTCACAACTTCACTGGAATTGGGGTTGTATCAGTAAGCTTTGACTTTATCTGAACATTTAGGAACCTCAGGTGAAATTTTGCGTCTCTCCTTCTCTCTGACCTCCTCCTCCCCACCCTCCTCGCCCACCCTCCTCCCCTATACTCCTCCTCCCCCTTCTCCCTGCCTCCCCTTGCCTGCAGCTTCCCAAGCCAGAGAAAAGGGCCGCTGTGTTTTGAAGGTGCTCTAATGCTTTTGTTTGCATTCATGTGGCTGTTTACCATATCAAGGGCCTGTGAATGTAGGAGCCTTTAGTGAGCAGCCGGGGGACGCCTTTTCCCACCGAAACACACACAAAAAGTCAGACGTACACTCGCAGAGGGACACGCAGACTCTGTGTTTCAGGGAGTGTATGTGCACTGATACACACACAAACACACAAAAGTCACACACAAACACTTGTTGACCTTCTAATCCGCTAACCTCTGACTGTGTGGGTTTCTCTGTTTCTAGCTCACTGACGCTGATCAGAGGAGCCTCATGAGAATCTATTCCATCCAACAGACCTGTCATTATTAGATTAGCAGGCTCATATTCAATTATACACACATGCTTCTCAATTCATGCTTATACTGATGTTGGATTAGTCTTACGGCTTTATCCGTGTTTTACTTTTGTTTCGGGAATTTTTTTTAATCCAGACCGATTATTTATGTATCTGACAGTTTATCATATTTACGGTTATAATATTTAGCTGAATGGAATAGCTGGAACAACTTCAGACGGACAAGACACAAAGATTAAAACCATCACAGAGGTGTTAAAAATGCACAATCACTGTTTTTGTTGTCTGGCGTTGACTTTAAAACATATCCTGATAATTATATTCCTGTGCAAACTCTCTAAAAGTGAATCTCAGCAGCCTCTAGGTTTAAGACTGAACAACTGATGCTGTCCCACTCTGGAACTGACCTCGCTCTGTTCTTTCAGCAGATCCAACATGTTCTCCATGTCAACAAATGCGCTCTGAATTAATCTGCACACACATATGAAACACAAACATGGAGAGTTAGCATCAGTAGGGACAGGTCAAGAACTGGCAGTCCCAGAGAAAAATCACATTGATTGACACATTCACTTAAATTATAGCTCTCACCTATAGTATGTTCCAAACCAGTGCAGAGGAGTGTACAGCTGGAGGATGTAGGTGCCAAACAGAACGTAATCTCCAACCTGAGGACACAAAAAAAGCCACGGACATCTGAATAAATACCAAGAAAGGGTTGAAAAAATATACCGAGAGCAAAATATGTCTGCTGTTTTATTTCTCATACTCAGCTTTGACATTTCTGTGACATCACTTCATAATACTCTGTCAGGCCACAAAAAAAGACTCCACCAATAAAGAAGGTCACACACTCAAATATTCCATTGGACTGCCTTTGATTTTGATTACAGCACGCATTCACTGAGGCATTGTTTTGATAACCTGTAATGCCACATGATTTATTTCCATCCAGTGTTGCAATAATTTACACCAAGATCTTGGTCGAACTCTGTGGTGACCAATCGATGTGTGAAAGGGATGTCTCATGCTCCCTGAACCACTCTTTCACTAATTGAGCCCCATGAATGCTGGCATTGTCATCTTGGAATATGCCTGTTCCATTAGGGAAGAAAAAATGCACCGATGGAATAACCTGGTCATTCAGTTTTCGGGTAGTCAGCTGACCTCATTCTTTGGGAACATAATGTTGCCGAACTTAGACCTGACCAATTGCAGCAACCCCAGATTATAGCACTGCCCCCACAGGCTCGTACAGTAAGGACACGATGGTTGCATCACTTCACCTGCCTCTCTTCTTACCCTGATGCGCCCATCACTCTGGAACAGGGTAAATCTGGACCCATCAGACCACATGACCTTCCATTTCTCCAGGGTCCAATCTTTGTGCTCCCTTGCAGACTACAGGTTCAAAAGTCACAGGCTGACAGCAGGCGAGTCATCACAGAGAGTCTTCACTTACAAAAGTTGTGCTGATCTAAGAGCATTTACCTACCAACTCCTGCTGGACAGAACGACCCGACCACAGCATTATCATAAATCTCTTATTATAGAGGATCACATAGCTGTGGTAAATATTTGATTCTGATTGGTTAAAACCTCATGACTGACAACTCCACCTTTGCCTAGTAACACTGTGGCACTGTCTCTGTGTTTGTGTCTCAGGCCAAGGTTCATAGCCAGGGAATAATGACGGTCCAATAGCGTCAACATTGTGTTTGAGCTGTGAGCAAGTTGAAAGTGATCACGAAGAGTTTCATTTTTATATATGTGTGGTCATAACTTGTGATTCAAAATGGGATTATCAATGCCAAAAATGGTTACTTCTATATGCTATTTCTTAGCTTCCCAGCCGGTTTGGGCATGACTGGATTGATTTATGTCACACTGAAGTCTGTATGACAACATGCTGGCTGATGAAATTAAACTGCTCAAAATATTTTTTGTGATTTTTTTCAGTCTTTAGTGGAAGCAGGAGCTGGAGTGTCCAACAGAAACATAACAGAAAAAAGGCTAAAGCACAAGCTTAAGG
The DNA here is from genome assembly GCA_008086565.1 of Thalassoma bifasciatum. Classification (NCBI taxonomy): domain Eukaryota; kingdom Metazoa; phylum Chordata; class Actinopteri; order Labriformes; family Labridae; genus Thalassoma; species Thalassoma bifasciatum. The sequence continues at coordinate 6,017 of RPOG01002991.1, read as the reverse complement.
CTGAAACATGGACTGAGCTGTTTGTAATGTGAATGTTCATTCCAACCCACATGCAGCAGTAACTCTGCAGTGGTCTGTTCAAACCTGAGAGTCTATCATTAAAACTAACAGCAAGGTTACATTTGCTCTGTTTGGTGAATGAGCACTGATTTGCAAATGTTACGCAACAATAGCCCATGATTACCTAAAAGTTAGTTAGAACCAAAATCTTACACATGACTTGTTTTGTCGCAATAGTGTTGAGCTAAAGCTTATGGGAAGTGGAGTCTTTTTTCGCTAGTTTTTTCAGATCCTTGAAACTGCTAGAGGCTAGTTTAAGTGATATGTTATCTTTGATCTGAGTGCTCTCTAGCAACCTATGTATGTTCTATGTTTTTGTTTTATTTTTTATAAAGGTTTTCGTGCAGATTTCAGTCTCGATTGTTACCTGGAATTGTCCCTTGGAGACTTGGTGAGCACAGAGCAGAGATCCAGCCAGCAGACCAGATCCTATGATGACATTCTGGGTTTGATTCAGCAGAGCCAGAGAGGCTGAGTTCTTCCATTCGCAGTCCTGTGAATACAACCAGCCAACAACTAGTAAATAAATAGAATACTACCAGAAAAAAAATAAAAAACAGAAGAAGAAAACCAGCAAACAACCACAACAGACAACCAACAAATAATCAACATACAACCATAAGAAAACTAGAAGAAAACCAGAAAACAACCAACAGACAACTAGCAAACAACGAACAATCATTCAGAAGAAAACCAGAAGACAAGCTGCAAACATGAAGCAGAAAACCAGCAACCATTCAGCAGAAAACCAGCAGACAACCCTCAAACAGCCAAGATACAACAAACAACCAGTTACAACCATAGACTGTATAATGAGAGGACGTAACGACGTTCGGCTCAAACTGAAGCCTCCAGCAGATGCCCCGCCCCCTGGTGTCTGGCTGCAGTATAGGTCATAAGCCCCGCCCCCTGGTGTCTGGCTGCAGTATAGGTCATAAGCCCCGCCCCCTGGTGTCTGGCTACAGTACAGGTCATAAGCCCCGCCTCCCCATGTATTCCAGATATGAGCCGGGAAAACTTAAAAAAATTACGATACCTGGTAGAAACGTTTCTCTCATCTTTACGCTAAGGTAGAATGACGATGTCATCTGGCTGCATGGTGTTCAGGTGTTTTTTTTCCTGAGAAGTTAGTTTCTCATTAGTTATTTATATAAAAACCGCGATATAAGTTTTGTTCTAGATAGTTGACAGCTGCCGTTCGTGAGTAGTTTTTACCGGTAATATAAGAAACTTCGGGAAAGAGCCAAAAGGAGACTAAACCTTCTGAAGAAGAAGAAATAAATATTTTTATTTCTCTTTTTTACTTGGCTCCACCGGAAATTCTCTACTGCGCAGACTCTGGCTGCACAATGGCGGCTAGAGAAACAGGTTTTTTGGCTTCAACAACGTAGAACGGTGACAGGCGGAAGCACGCTGTCCATTCTATATACAGTCAATGGTTACAACCAGCAAACATTCAGCAGAAAACCAGCAGATAACCAGCAGATAACCAAAAGGCAACCAACAAACAACCAGCAAACATCGAGCTGAGTCATAGTTACAGATGGTTTTTGAAGTTGATCTTTTCAGCTGTTTATTCCTTACCCACCTGATACTTCAGGATAGCTTCCTCAAATTTGTTGACTTCATAATCCTCTGCAGTGTAATATTTAACCTGTTAATTAATCATGGAGAGGTTGAGGATGAAATGAGGAATGAAAAAAACTGATAAACACTTCAAACATTTCAAAAGGACAGAGTGAGGGTTCAGCGACACTTTCCAGAAAGTGACCTAGAACAGAGCCAGAGAAGTCCTGAGTGACCCGGACTCTGCTGGTTTGTGTTTGTACCGTCTCAAAGTTGAGCAGGGAGTCCACGGCTCTGGACTTGGCCTTGTTGTCCTGCTGGTTCATCTCTCTCCTGTATTTGGTCCTCCACTCTGTGATCAGCACAGTGCACGCTGCAGACAGCGAGCAGAGATTTAAGAATTTGGACCAAAAGATACAGACAACACTCACAAACACAAGCACAGGCACAAACACAAGGACTCACTGAGGTAGAGGAGCATGCAAGTGAACACGATGAGTCCAAACCAGAAGCTGAAGTAAGAGACAAAGTAGATGATGGCGATGATGACGTCACAGATGGTGGGGAGGATGCTAAACAGGACATAACTGAAGACAGAAACAATTACAGCTATTTATTGCTATTACCAAACAATCTTTGTGTGTTTGCATGTGTATATGTGAGGCTCTATCCTTGGGCCAATTCCTTTCTTGCTGTATATGCTGCCATTGTGGTTAGTTTTCAAAAAATACATTTTTTCTTTCACTGCTATGCTGATGATGTTCATGTAGCAGGATGATGCGTTCCATCCGTGCTGCTGATTACAGCTTCTTTTACCTGATTTCTATCTTTTCAGCTTCTTTTCTGTTATTTCTGGTTTCTTAATTTCTTTTTTTTTAAAGTTATTTTTTTGGCCTTTGTGCCTTTATTTGATAGAGGAGGACGGTGGATAGTGTCGGAAAGGGGAGAGAGGGTGGGGAGTGACATACGGGAAATGGCCACAGGTCGGATTCGAACCCGGGCCGCCTGCTCGAGGACAAGCCTCATGGTGCGCAGCCATATCCACTAGGCCATCCGCGCCCCGGTTTCTTAATTTCTGATTGTTTTGTGTTTGAGTTCATGGGTGAAACGTATTTTGGGTTGAATATTGTTTCCATGAATTATTTTGAATAATTCCATAATTGTTTCTTTTTCTTTCTTCTTCTCTTACCTGAGTTAGTTATTTCTTTTTGGTTGACTCTAATTTCTTTTGGTTAGTCAAACATCTAATTTCTGGATTAAGTATTGGTTTTGGGGTTTAGTTAATTTGTTATTTGATTAAGGTATAGTTTGGTTATTTTGTGTTTGTATTTTTGTTGTGAATGAATGCCCACTAATTCCCCCTTTTCGTCTTTTTCAGTGGCTGAGCCCCACGATGGTGGTTTCCTGGTGTCCTGGTGGTGGTGTTCCCCGTTTGTGTGCTGTGTTCCCCTGTTTGCATTAGTTTCACAAGTGTTTGGGTTTCTTTTGGTTCCTGGGATCCCTCACTCACCTTCCTCCCTCGAACCAGCACAGTTGGTAACCTCATCTACTGGGAGGCACTTCCCCCCTGTGTGTGTGTGGTTATTTTAGGATGACGTTTTAAACAACTGTTTAATAAAGAGAATACTGTTTTGAAATATGAACCATGTCTCCTGCTGTTTCCAAGTAGAACAAACCTGAGTGCCTGATTTTCACCCCCTGAACAGTAACTATTTCCTTGGGCGAAATTCCCAAGGTGGCGTTGTTGGCTTCACACAGTCATACCAAAATTTGTCAATAAATTAAAATCAAATCAAATCATCCAACTTAATTCCACACTACCCTTGAGTTGCCACATTCAGATTTACTTGACTTTAACTTCAACATCCGATTAGTCTTTGAGACTTTGCTCAAATGATGTAAAGTCCTAAATGGCTGCAGACCTGGGCCCTCTTACAGAAAACATCAGGTCTGCTGTAATAAATCTTGGTATTATTTTGATGACAGGCTGTTTTTTTGTTGTTGTTGTTTTTGAAAAAAACATCTTTTTCATTTGAGGATTTTATCAAATTTTAAGGGGTACCTGCCTTGCAGAGATCCTGAGACAGGAGTTGGTGCTTTTATTAACACAAGTCTGGATTACTGCAACTCACTGTATTTTGCCCTGGGCCAATCTCTCAAAACACGGCTGCCTGTCTTCTTACTGGCAAACACAAAAGGGACCACGTATCCCCAGTTCTTTTTGTCTCTTGTTCCCAATTCCTTTTTTTTTTTTTTTTTGCATTTTGAAGTGTACCTTCTTAGGACCCAACAGTACAAAATTAATTAATTTCAATATTTAACTGGTCTTGAGATTTTGATCAGGAGTGTACTATTGCAGTTATTAAATCTTCTCTAAAGACACAACTTTTCTCCCCGGCTTTCAGTCAAGATTGGGTAAACATCTGGCATTTAACCTGAATTTTATTTAAGATTTTATTTAAAATTCTCATTAATATTAATTTGATTTCAATTGACTTGTAATTATTTTTTGTCTTGTTTTTAATTACATAATTTTATGAAATGAAATGACCAGTACTTATATAGCGCTTTTCTAGTCTTTCTGACCACTCTAAGCACTTAACACTGCTAGTCCACATCAATGACTGTATATAGAATGGACAGCGTGCTTCCGCCTGTCACCGTTCTACGTTTTTGAAGCCAAAAAAACCCGTTTCTCCAGCCGCCATTGTGCAGCCAGAGTCTGCGCAGTAGAGAATTTCTGGTGGAGCCAAGTAAAAAAGAGAAATAAAAATATTTATTTCTTCTTCTTCAGAAGGTTTAGTTTCCTTTTGGCTCTTTCCCAAAGTTTCTTATATCCCCGATAAAAACTACTCATGAACGGCAGCTGTCAACTATCGTAAAACGAAACTTGTATCGCGGTTTTTAACGTCCAATAACTAATGAGAAACTAACTTCTCAGAAAAAAAACACCTGAACACCATGCAGCCAGATGACATCGTCATACCACCTTAGTGTAAAGATGAGAGAAACATTTCTACGAGGTATCGTAATTTTTTTAAGTTTTCCTGGCTCATATCTGGAATACATGGGGAGGCGGGGCTTATGACCTGTACTGCAGCCAGACACCAGGGGGCGGGGCTTATGACCTATACTGCAGCCAGACACCAGGGGGCGGGGCATCTGCTGGAGGCTTCAGTTTGAGCCGAATGTCATTACGTCCACTCATTCACGCATTCACACACTGATGGCAGAGACTGCTAATCAGACTGCCACCAGTTGAGGCTAACACATTCATACCCATCCACACTGCACTGAACAACAGTGGGAGCAATTTGGGGTTCAGTGTCTTGCTCAAGGACACTTTGGCATGGGACTGTAGAAGCTGGAATCGAACCCATGAACCTTCGATCTAGAGACGACAGCTCTACCACTGAGCCACAGCCGCCCACATTTTTGCTGTTTTATGTATCTTAGTACTGTATCTTGTAGCCTACATCATTTGCTTGGCATTTGTGCTGCTTTTGACCTGTTCAGCACTTTGGTCAGCTCTGGCTGTTTTGTTGTTTGGGTTTGAGTTTAGTTGAGTGTGTGTATTTGTTTGTGTGGGGGTGTGTGTTGCCAGGACTTTACCTCAGCAGGTTGTTAATGGAGGAGGTTCCTCTGTCAATGCTCCGCAGCACGTCTCCTGTGTGCCTGTCCAGGTGCCAGCGCAGAGACAGGTTGTGCAGGTGGGAAAACAAACAGACCTTTATTTTGGAGAGACAGAGAAGCTTCCAGTTATCAGGAACTGGTACTTCTTTTCAGATGGATCTCAGAAGGAACTTGGCAAAGTGAGTTTTTACTTCACAATCTAAGACTTTGGAGAACAAAATGATGTTTTAGAGAGTAAGACGTTAAAGTTAATACAAGGGGAAGCAGAGAGGAAGAGAATGGTGTGATGGGTACCTGAACGCCTCGGCTGGTGAACTGCTGAACTTTGATCCACACAAACTGACGCAGGTTGCTGAGGAAACCAGACGTACCTGCAGAGACACAGAGATGATCTAAGATCTAGTTTTGCATGTTTCTCTCTCACACACACACACACAAACACACACACACAGGCACACACATGCACAAACACGCACACATGCGCACAAACGCACACACATGCGCACACACACACACACACACACACACACACACACACACACACACACACACACACACACACACACACACACACACACACACACACACACAGTCTCATTCACATTCATTACCATTTGAAATGGGTGCTGGGAATCAGAGTGAGCAGGAAACAAAAGGAGGACGAAGAGAAAACTTCCTGGAGCATGATGAGGAAAGACAAACTGACGATTTGTTGAACGGATGAAGAGCGATCGATAAAGATTCATGTGTATTCCTTT